>APFE030179864.1:93355-147636 GCA_000404065.3 Pinus taeda
AAGCATAGACTATTTAAAGGGGAATTTCTATCATCTTAGATCCATCTTAATTCTGGGTCTACCAGTTTATGATAACCCATGGTATTGATAATACTATGGTATTCATTTGAGCATAGACTATTTAAAGGGGAAATTCCATCATCTTAGATCCATCTTAATTCTGGGTCTACCAAGTGCTCAGAGGGATATATAGGTTGGTTTTTATGATAATGAAGATATTAAATAGACTTAGGAAATTATATTGTAAAAACATCTTAAAGTGAATGGTTAAAGCATAGACATTGGACAAGTATATTTGTATACTTCTGTTTTAAACTGAAACAAATCCAGGGTTAAAAGGAATGGATTGATTGCACTAGTCATCCTTCTATAACTTTCCAACATATGCTGGAGTAAACAGATTGTAATTGGGTAATTTTTCTAATTGCAAACGAGAACATACTTGTGTATTGGCAGGGTGGTTACGAGGTCCTAGAAGTGGAGTAAACAGATTATAATTTGGGTAATTTTTATAATTGCAAACAGGAACATACTTGTGTATTGGCAGGGTGGTTATGAGGTCCCTAGAAGTGATGAATTTGAATTTTTCTTGGTTTTATATATAGTATTAGGTTTTTTTCTCATGCTTTCTGTGAATGGCACGGGTGAATTTTATCTTACACCCACTAGATTATCGATATGTAATTTCGGTAATTTTGATTTCAAAAGATATTTTAAAGAAATGCAATGATTTCATTTGTGTATTCAATAAACACAAGATTTTATAATTGAGTAAAATATTCGCCATGCTTGGTGAGAGATTCGCTAAAAAATTATATATACATATCATATTATTGATAAAATCGCCTTCCATTTTTCCTATATACCATGGAGATTCGCCCATTTATTATACATGTAAATTTATGGAGGGTTCTTAAAATTTTCCCTGCACTCTTATGTGGCCTTCAAGACTTAAATTCGAATTATCTTGAGGATTTGAAGGAAATTTGGAATAGGGGTCAAGCATATCTCATGGAGAAAAATCATGGATAAAGGAGTATGTGTCTCATATTGGTTGTAACTATATGAATGATTTGTGGAACTAGGAGGGATTAGTGGACCTCCATTAATGATTTAGCTGCTTATATTTTTGTATAAATAGGAGTGCCTCCTCTATTCCAAAAGAGAGAACTCTTGGAGCATGTATCCTAACTTATGATGGAATAGAATAAAGTTTTCTTTCTATGGTTTTAGATATAAATTGGGTTAATGTAGTATATGAATTTATGGAATAGTTTGTCACTTTGTTCTTAAGAGAATTGAGTTCATTCTAAAAGGATCAAAGAAACATTTTATTTCATAATAGATCTTATTTCATTTAATTGCTTAGATGTTTAAGGATTTGTTTGTGATTGATTAGTGAGTTTTAAATTAAAATATTATCAGCATATGAGGGGACAACCAAGGGTCTAAGTTAGGCTCTCTCTCTATTTGATTTGCATGATAGTTGAAATTCATTCTTTTGCTTTTAAGTTTCAAGCTATTTCATTTCTTATGTTTATGAATGAATCTAAGTTTAGTTTGGATTAGTATATGAGGGGACGATCAAGGGACTAAGTTACTCTCTCTCTATTTGAATTTGAACAAAAATTAAAATTCATTCTCTTGTCTCTATTTCAAGTTTTTGGTTTTATGTAATCAATGATTTCTTTTCATCTATAATACTATAGGGAAGGACAACCAGGACTTTCTCAATTAGGATCCTCTTCCCTTGCATATTATATTGAATAAAAAATCATTTAGTTAGACATAGAGTTAGTTGCCTACAACTGCATATATTTTGCTGGCATCATCACAATCTTACAACTATCCCTGGTTGATAATTTAAGGAAAGCAATTAAGTTTCCAACATTTTGGTGCTGTTGTCGGGGATGGTGCTAAGGGATTAGGTATTAGGAATTTAATTCAATACCAATATTTTTCCTTGGACAAACTAACTCATGTTGAAAGGATGACTTGGTGACAGAAAGATCTTAGTAACATGGGGAAGTGTACATAGGAGTTAGCTTTGAACCTCGTTTTTAGCTGCATATATAAATCATGATAAATAGGATGCATAAATTTCAATCAATCTTTTAACTATAAGAGTTTCGAACTAATCCATTTATGGATAGGAGATCTAGAATGATATTCAAGCATTTGGAGGAGAGATAAGAGAATGAGGACTACGTTGAAGGTTGGTTTCAAAAGGTGACTAGGCCACAACATTCTTCCATTCTTCAACGAATCCTAGCATTTAATCCAAATGTGCAATTGATCTCTCATATCCTTATAAACATTAAGGTATATTTTTCACATTTGGATGTGAGCATACTAGACATTTTGATATGTAAATGGCTTAATTGGAAACACTCCTACACTTAAAAATAAAAAAATGAAAAACAAAAATCTCATTCTCAAAATAGAATAGTATAGAATAGGAAAATAAAACCAAGCTTGGAGAGTTTTTTTAAGTTTTTTATTTTCAAATTGATTTCATTTTTTGGAAATTTTGGTGGTGTAGTAAGAGCCACCTCATTCACTAACCATTGGCAGGAAGATATAAAATCAAAGGGATATTTGTGAAGAAGGAAAACAAATGGAGTTTAGAAAGTTAAAATTTGAGGTTTGAAATCAAATTCTTCTTATATTTCTTTTCAAATTTTAGATTTCAATTACATAAATAATTCATAAGTATGCTCTCTCCTGTGCTTTGTGTGACCTAGAGGATTAGAAAAAGGATTTCATGTTAGTATATCTTTTGTTAAAAAAAAATAAAAAAAAATCTTTCATTATTTGTTTTTTTTTTAAATAATAGAAATAAATAAAAACACAAAAATGACAATGAGAATAAAGTAAACAAATAAAAGTTCATGGAAGCCAAGGAAACAAATTGGTACAAATGTTATGTGTAATTTTGAAAAAATGAAAGATAGTTGTACATTGTCCTGATTTAAAAAAGAAAAAATGAATTTCACCTGGTAGTTAACTGAGCAGGGGCCAAATTCGCAAAGGTTAAAAATGTCATTTTTAAAATGCACTTTGTAATCAAATGAAAACGAATCTAAAAATTCTAAAACATGGGTTTTTCTCAGAACATGGTGAATTATGTCTCTCATGAATATTTTCGCAAAATTCATAACCATTTGAGATATTTTTAGGGTTCTCTAGAGTGTTATTTGTGAGGTTGCATGAAAAAGCAGTTTTTCAATTAAATGCAGCTAGCAGCCAAGGCCACGGCCATCCATTGGCTCAGCCATAGAGCCATATCCAGTCACCCAGTTGTGTTTCCAAGTTGCAAAGAAAAAAATCAATCAATAATTTTTTAGAAATTTTGATAAAAAAGTTTAATAATAAAATAACAAAAAAAAAGTATTAATTATTAAAAAAATTCTTACTACAGAGATGAGATTTTCCCATGCTTACAACCTGAATATAATATAATATATATATATATATATATTATATATATATATATAGATAGATATATCATAAACATTTTCCCAAGTTTTTATAGAATAAAAATTGGTTAAAGAATCCACTTTCTAGGCAAAAAGGATGACTTCAAAATATATGAAAAATAATTTGGCAAATATTTTGGAATTCCATTTTACTAAAAATTTTGGAAATGATGAATTCAAAAAATAATTTGGAAAATATTTTTGAATCATATTTCCTAAAAATCTTGGATTTAGATTGGCCACTTGTCAAGTTGTTGTTTCAATTTTCATTTTAGAATAATTAAAGCTTCTAAAATTCCATTAAATTCATAAATGTAATTTGTGATTTATTGTTAAGTCATTCAAATTACATAGTGGAGGTCATGAGTTCAAATCTTGTAGGGATTGGAATTTGTTAATTATTCTTTAATTTTGACAGAACATTAATTAAACAACAATTTTGCCACCACATGGCAGCACAACATTGACCAATATTGCACATTCACTACCACATCATCAGTCAACATGTCACATCATCCATTTTCCATGTCACCCACTGCCACATCACTATTACACAGTCATCCTCCATCTGCCAGCTCATTTTTCAACACTGAAAATGGATCAAGAAGAAGAATGATAAAGGTGCTTCATCTACAAGATTATTGGTTTACAAATTGCCTTGAAGAGAATCATGTAGATGGAAGATTGAATCCTATATAAATGCATTTTCATTTCATAAAGTATTTTTATATGATCATGTTTCTTTGAGTCTTGCAGGTACACAAGCCAATGACATCACAAACTGGAAAATTTTATGTTATGGCTCAAATAAGATTTTTAGATGCAGGAAGGGCACAATCGTACAACTGAGAAACCTTATGACAATCTTCACTGTTTCACCCAAATTGCAAATAAGCACAACTTTCTCATAAGAGATCGAATTTCGACGATTCAAGCATCGTTGGAAATATCTCGATGAGATCTACAGAATGAGAAATATATCATCAGAATTTGAAATAGATAAAGAAATAAGAAATTGCTGATAAGATATAACAGGTAAAATGAGGCACTAGTTTTGACATAGGTATAAATTCTTCCGGTTTTTCTTTCATGAATTTGTTTTATTGGTACCAATTCTCAGTTTTTTTTTGTAAATGTTATAAATAGAGATTGATCACCTCTCTCTTATGATAAATTTACATTTCATTGCAGAAAAAGTACTAAGTTTTTGCAGGTTTTAAAAAGATAAACAAATGACCACAAGCAAACATTGTCTTTTAAAGACCCCATTTCAAGCATGAGGACATGCTTTTGGGTCAACAAAGGGGGAGAATGTCATCATATCTATCAAATCATTAAAATCCTTTAAAAGATGACATTTATTTCACAATAAAATGATCAAAGCAGCAACAAAGATTAAACATCAATGCATGATCACATGATGTCAAATTAGATCCATCACTTGCAAGCCTTTCAGATGCCAGTGTCTCCATTGCATCCATGATTCTTTAGTCAATAAATATTCGTCATTATATTTCTACTCCTTTTTCAGTAAATAAAATCTTCATTGCATTCTCACTTTTTCAGTCAATAAATTTTCCTTCACAGTCATTTTCCTACCTCACTTTCACTAACCTGTAAACCATTAATAAAACATTCAACTCCTCTATCAAGCCAATTCATTCCATTTCCTTTTCATTTTTCCAAATAAACCTTGATCCACTTCAAAATTTCTCATCCATAATCCTTAAAAATTATTGTTTCATGCTTGAGTTGGATGATGGAGGATTCCTTAAGGCCTCCCTTATAACAAGTCTTGGCCTATCGACATCAGCACATTATCTAGGTTCAAGGCTAGAGTCCTTAACAGTACCTTGAGGCTTGTATACCTTAATTATAGGCTCTCTCGCCAGCAATCATGGGAATACACCAATGTCCCTTGATCGTTGGATCTTGCAAGTGGCTCGACATCAACTCATCTATTCGCCCTTCGCAAGATGTACTCAGGTACCTTGGCACTCATTGACATTAATGGTGAGTTGCCTCGCATTGGTTAACGACATGCATCAATGGTCAGTAATCCAATGACTTCTCTTCAGCTTGACATTGCATGATGATAATTGTACCATTGGGTGTTGTAATGATTGAAGACTACATCATTTTAGAAGTTTGCAGCAGATCAGTTTTTCATAACAGCAATAAAGATTCAACCCTTGTCATCAACAAAAAGAACACAAAAGAGGATCCAAATTCCTTTGTTTACATACTCCATGATCCAACAGCATCAACAACCACACACTTCAGCGTCCACAACTCATGTACATTGAGGGTAAGTGAAGGTATGTCGTTTTCTAATTTTAAGACATGAAATTCCTTCAAATGCTTAAAATTGTAACTTTGGAAAGTTCCTCACTTCCTTTTTCACATTTTCATATCTCTAGTTGGAGGGGGAATTCATGTTTGTACGTCATATTCACATTTCACAATATATCATCTTTCATATGTCATATATGTCCTTTATACACGTACCGTCCTAACCAACATACTTTTCCAAACAACTAGTATTGCATTATGATTCAAAACATTATATGTTTTGCAAATGATGATCATATAATGAATGGTTGATTAAATGTTTTGAAAGTATTTTGATACAACACAAAAATAACAAAAGTATTGTTACACAAGAACCAATACTAATAAAATTTGGTTGCCACACGAGAACCAACCAAATTAATATGTTGCAATCAAATATTTTTCAAAATGACACTTTGGAAAAGGAACAAAGCTCTCAAATGAAAATGCGAAGATGAAATAAGAATTAATATCAGCCGAAGTTCATATTAAAGGAAGACAATTCAAAAAATAAAATCATGATTAAAGTAAATCAATGAAATAGATTACATGAGGACATGCAATAACTTAAGTTGGGGGGTATGTTGGGCTGCCAAATTAGCATACATTTTCACTCCATTTTCACCTTTATCCTCATTTTGTCACCTCATTTCACCACACTATTATTATATTTCCATTACCATATTGATCTAGGTTATCTTTTGTTTATAGATGCATGAAAAGAATTACATAAACAGTTTGTAGCTTAACCAAAGAGAAACTTAAATGTGCACATGTGAGAAGAAGAAGAAAAAATGCATAAGCATGACAAGAGACAAGAAACTTGATAACGTAATTTGTCCCTCTTGGACTATGTCTCTGGGCCCTGCTCGATCAATGGGGAGGTCTTCATTCATTAAAAAAAATGGCATCAAAGACGTACATTTATCAATTTACAAAATTGAGCATTATACCTCCATGCTGAAAAGTGCCCAAAAATTGGAGAAATCTGCTACAGAAACTGACACTACCAATGGATTCTTGTTGCTGAGAGGTGCAAAATCCATATAAAACTTGCCCAATTCTGAGACTAGACCAAAATCACCCGCCTGCAAAAATTCTGCTCAGACAAGATTCTACCAGTATTTCTGAGTGCTTAAGGTTCCACCACATTGTTTCAAAACTTGTGCCACTGATCTCCTCTTTGGAAAATGTCAAAAAATCCATTTTTATTAAATTTTTGGGCGGATTAATTTATGATATGGTTATGGGTTGTTTTTTTTCAAACCCATATTTACCACCAATTACTAAAATTTACTGAACCCCAAAATATAATATATATTATATTTGTTTTTATTACCACGGTTAGGGGCAGGCCCGTACCTCACAGGAGCACACCCATCCCCTCCAACCTGCACGCATTAATTGGGCGGTGGTACCGGTTTTATTGTGGGCAGTTTATGGTACACATGGGTCAACATTCCATACAAGGGTCGTATCCAACCAACGGTTATCCCATACAACGGTTCCTCGATTTTTGGGTTTGTACGTAACCATACTCCACCATTTTATACCATATGTAATGGTATTTACATACATATTCCAACTTTACCCATGTCATGGCATACGTTTATTTTTTCATATTACCTTTTTTCGACATGGGCGTTCCCTCCATTTCATAAGTTGCTTTTAATGGGTTTCCATTGTTTGTTTTATACGGTTTTATAACCATATAGTAACCATATAATATTCCCATGCCACGTATTTGTCATAGGGTTGGTTTTGTTTTGTTCAACATATATTTGGGTATAACCATAGGGTATTAATATAACCCTTTTGTTATATGGTTTAAATATATATTCGAGTTTGATTTTATATATAGTTATTTTAATAACTATACAAACAAATTTTGTTATTTAGTGTTTTTAATAACTCAAAAATTATTTTTCTTTTGTTGCGCAGGTCTAGAAGGTCACTAGAGGGATGCCAAGTGTCACGGTGCCATGTGGGTCCCACGTGCTGACTGGGATGCCATGTGGCACACTATGGGCCCCATTTTTCCTCTTCCATACCAATCTTTGAAGGGCTTTATCTTTTGCATACGAGCTCAAATTGACGAACCGTTCACACCATCACAATCAGGAAGATGAGCGCTTTCAACTGATGACATCAACTAGTCCTTTTTTCCATTTTGAATTTTGAGCATTTATCCATCCCCTTGGCGTCTCGAAATCCTCTTGGATCACATATGGGTTCATAGTTTCATTTTCCAAAGTTATTTATTTTATGTATTTAAAGTGAATTTATGATTAAAATTTAGAAAAATAACATGTATTTGCTTATACCTAAAGGTGGAGTGAGTTTGGTGACATGTGTAGGTGATTTGGAAGGTTCTAATGCACTCTTATGTGGCCTCCAAGACTCAAATTCGAGTTCTCTTGAAGATTTGAAGGAGATTTGGGATAGGGGTCAAGCATATCTCATGGAGAAAAAACATGGATAAAGAAATATGTGTCTCATATTGGTTGCAACCATATGAATAATTTGTGGAACTAGGAGGGATTAGTGGACCTCCATTAATGAGTTAGTTTCTTATGTTTTTGTATAAATAGGAGTACCTCCTCCATTCCAAAGGAGAGGAATCTTGGAGCATGTATCCTAACTTATGATGGAATAGAATAAAGTTTTCATTCTATGGTTTTAGATATAAATTAGGTTAATGTAGTAT
Organism: Pinus taeda; assembly: GCA_000404065.3. NCBI lineage: Eukaryota > Viridiplantae > Streptophyta > Pinopsida > Pinales > Pinaceae > Pinus > Pinus taeda. The sequence goes on from APFE030179864.1 coordinate 101,873, forward strand.
ATGAATTTATGGAATAGCTTGTCACTTTGTTCTTAAGAGAATTAAGCTCACTCTAAAAGGATCAAAGAAACATTTTATTTCATAATAGATCTTATTTCATTTAATTGCCTAAATGTTTGAGGATTTGTCTGTGATTCATGAATGAGTTTTAAATTAAAATCTTATCATCATATGAGGGGACAACCAAGGGTCTAAGTCAGGCTCTCTCTATTTGATTTGCATGATAATTGAAATTCATTCTTTTGCTTTTAAGTTTCAAGTTATTTCATTTCTTATGCTTATGAATGAATCTTAGTTTAGTTTGGATCAGTATACGAGGGAACAATCAAGGGACTAAGTTACTCTCTCTCTCTATTTGAATCTGAACAACAATTAAAATTCATTCTCTTGTTTTTATTTCAAGTTACTGGTTTATGTAATCAATGATTTCTTTTCAATCTATAATACTGTAGGGAAGGACAACTAGGACCTCCTCAATTAGAAACCTCTTCCCTTGCATATTATATTGGATCAAAAATCATTTAGTTAGACATAGAGTTAGTTTCCTACTCATGTATATATTTTTCTAGCATCATCACAAGCTTACGAGAATCCATAGTTGATAATTTAATGAAAGCAATTTAAGCAATTAAATTTCCCAACATAAACTAAGGCAATGCATGAATCCCAATGTGTGATAATCAAATCTGATGTCGAACACAAGGGAAACCACTCAGTCAAAGACCCATGATACTGATTGATGCTGAGCACAAGGTGACTTATCAATAATAAAAATAGGGTAAGGGCACAGCTCTAGATCTGCCCTCAGAGCAATTTGTTGTAGTCGATAAGGACAAAACCCGCTAGCAAGAAGTCAATAGAGACCTTCTCAAACCGGCATAAGCAAAAGAACAATATAACTAGTGTAAGGACAAACATGACACTGACAACTAGGGATGGCCTACTGAAAAATAGGTCAAGAGACACTGCAAAGAGGCCGACTCAGGTTTACTTCCCTTGAAAAAAAGCACGACTCAATGATGACTATATGACAACATATGATAAATCTATATAAGTTTGTCATGCAAGAGGCATAAGAAAACTCTCCATATGATTGGAAGAGATAACCAATCAGAGGAGTACTGAATCAATAACAAGGTTAAGGTGCTCCTAAGTCAAACTAAATCCTACCCAAATGGAGTAGAGACTTTATTTTGAGTGCTATGTTCAAGGACGACACAACAGATTCTAGTTGCAAAAATAATATGGAAATGTAGTCCCATTCCCTCTCTTTTTCTAATATATAATTTTTTTATGAGACAAAATACTAATAAAATATAATGACCATGTTCCATATGTCGATCCAATGAGACTTGATGGATTTCTGAGGCATAGGCGTTGCGAAACAGGGCCCAAAGAGATGGCAGCTGATACAGAGACAATTTTTTATCTTCATGTTTAAGTCTTGATCAGAAGAAGAGGGAAGGTTGGCTGTTTGAAGTGGTGGGGGTATTTGGTAGAAATTTTCCTAAGCTATCCCTATTCCAACGAGGCGTGAAAGAAGTGGTTTTTGTTTGTTTTGTTTTTCAAGCTTTAAGACTAATTGTAGAATTGAAAAGACAAACTAAATTGAAATTAATTGTTGAATGAAATCACTTGCAGAATGGAAAGGAAAGCAAACAAACTTACAACTATCTTGCAAAAATGAAACTAATAGAAGAATGAAAGAGATAAGAAATGGAAGAAAGAAATCAAAAATCACATCTACTCAGACACCTCCCTAGCAACGACACCAAAAAGTGATGAGCACCAGTATTGCAACAAGAATGTTGCAACTCTTATGGCTACCAACTTTACTTCATCAACCCAGGGTTTGTACGAACTAGGAGGTGATAGTGATGTATACACAAATAGATGCAATGGGTCCACTCTTTTGTCACTACTGAGCTGGGAGATAGACCACTAGGGTTTCTCAATCCAACCTTCTATTGATTTAGAAGAAGTTTGATTGCCAGTTAAGAAAGGAGAATTTTTCCCTAATTGAGAGAATTGAAATGTTACCTACTGCAGTAGAGAAAGACTGAGATTGATGCTTAAAACACACAACTCATTTAACTATTTTTTAAGATACCTTACTTCAGAAGAATTCTAAGCTAACACATGTGAAACCTAACTAACCTAAGCATGCAATCTAATCTAATCAAACACTTAACTGTTGTGCACATGAATAAGAATAACAACCTTTTTCTTCTTGTCATTTTTTAATGAAAACATGAATGCTAATTCTTCTTAATTGTATGGCAGGTGGGTTAGGTGTGGAGAGAGATGATTGTGATGGATCAGATGGCTTGGGTGGAAAGTAGGGGTCTTCTCCTATCCTTCATGATGCATTTCTCACAAATCGTCCTCAAAACAGGCCACTACAGGTCGTCCTATAGGATGTCCTAATTCACCTACAAGATCCCTTGTATTCATACAGGAATATGTTGAAAGCATAAGGAGTTATTTGGATAGTGGTATAGGGCTTAGGGAAGGTGAGTGATGTAAGGAATAATGCAAGAAAGTGTTTAGGACTCCCTCAGAATTGAAACCAAAGTTGTATGATGGCTGGATTTGCTCAACAAGCATGGGAAGTTGTCCTTATGAAATGGTAACTCAGATTAAGGACTTAGTGGCTTTTGGCAATCATGGATGGGTGAGGTTAGGATGAGGTTGTTGATATGAGGTCTTCCAGCACTATGGAGACTCTTACAATATACACATCATTGGAATTTACCCTTAAATCATGTCAAAACAAGAAATGTTTCCAATAACATAAGAAAATAGAATTTCATCATTTATTTGCCTAGTTTATGCGTGGAAATGCTTGAAGACTATTGTGAACACACCATGAAATATAATACAAATCTAAAGATATAAGAAATGAAAACTTCAATCTATCTTTGAAAGCTGAAAGATGTTGACCAAAATACCATAAAAGCCCTAAAAACCATAAGAAACTAGAATTCTATTTTTTTGGGCTGAATGAGGAATTTTCCTCAAACCATGGTCGCTGGAGGGAGGAATGAGGCAAGATCCACCTATTATCAGCCTTTTCAGTATTTCTTTATCTCTCTAAAGCTACTTTTAAAGTTATGCACAAATGGAAGCAAACTAATCAAATTCACCAATACTTGTAATGTAACAATGCCAACATCAATTCAACGAGTAATCTATGAAATAACTTGAGCATACAAGTACAGTAAGAGGAACCTATGCTGCTAGCATTGGGCCCTAAACCAAGAGCTTCAGCCCTCTGATTCAACTCATTGTTGGATCAAGGGAATGCTCATTTTCATTGACATATCAAAAAAATACATAACAATCTTTTGTCACAATCCTTTAACTCGAAAGTGCTCAGTTATATTGCATAAAAATATGAATCCTAATGAGGCTCTAGGCCTCCTTATTTATACAACTAAAGTTTCCAACAACTTCCTTAAATATAGGGAGGCTTGGCTCCCAATCTTAAGATATATTGGTTATTAACTATCACTGGCTCGTCTACCTGCAACTCTGAGCTAGTGTGATTTGATTGAGGGATCTTTGAATGAGTGAGGATTTAATAAGGAAGATACATCACCTTTAATATTTCCTTCTCATCTCATTCGAGTTCTTGCACCTTAATTAGCCATAATTTGCCATAATTTTCTCCCAAAAGTTTGCAATCAATGCACATTAGACCACTAGACATAACATCTTACTTTTACTCATCTCATTAAGCAAAATATAATTAAAACATGTAAGGAATTATGAGAAGAGTTGATTTTAGTAAGCTTGGAGGTGTATTAAGGTCCATATATTTACCCAATGATGAGTCTCATCAAACTGATGTTACACTGCCTTGAAATATCCACCGCAAATGGGGAACTCAAATTCTCTACATGCACTAGTTATTCTTGGTTGATTGATCAATTAACTGGATGATCGCTAAGTGAGACTATTGTCCCACTACACAATTGACCTCCAACTAGTTCTATCAACAGTTAGAACTAGTTTAAATGAATATAACAAGAAATAGTTGAACTATATTGCTACAAATTAGTAGTCGCACATGCATAATCGAAACCCAAGCCCTCTAACTCAAATTTACTGAGCTAACTATGTGACAAGAGCCATGTCACCTCATTTAAATACCTCCAAATTGTCTTCTGATGTGGAAATTAGAATTTTCTCAATTTGAACAAGGTAAAGTCAAATTAAGACTTTCTTGTTACACTTATCAAATATCCCTCTTAGCAAGAAAGGGGTTCTCAACCACCTCTCTCCTGAACCTATGGAATTCAAACTTCCCCCTTGACAAAGCCTTTGTCAAGATGTGAGGATCTTGTTCCTCTGTCAAAAGTTATTGTAGAAACATTATCCTACTCTACATACAGTCCCACAAATGATGATACCATATTATATATATATATATATATATATATAATATATATATATATATATATATATATATATATATTCTTGGAACAATCGTGAAATACCAGATTCTCAGAAGTCTTAATGCAACTATGATTATCACAATATATCACAATTGGATCCATCTCCTGACCAAATAGTCCCACAAGTATGTTCCTCATCTAGATCACCTCACATGATGCTTGACTTGCGTCCATGTATTCATCTCTAGTTGAGCTTAGCACTATAGAGCTCTTCTTCCTGGTGTACTAGGAAATTGTTGCAGAACCAACACTAAAAATTTTCCCTGATGCACTCTTTTGGTCGGATGGAATCCTTTCCCAATCTACTTCTATGAAGCCACACAACTTCACTCCCTCTACCTATTTGTACCATAATACATACTGGGTAATGCCTCTGAGGTACGGTAAGACATGCTTTGCTACTTTCTAATACAATTTGTTCAACCAAACCATAGCTTGGCTTAGCTATTTGAATGCATAACACATATCTAGTCATATGTTCAAAAGATACATTAGTGAACCAACTAGCTACTTGTAAATGGTAGTGTTGGGAATGGGTTCCCCCAAGAACAGTTTTGGGGCTAAAAGCCCATGTTTTGGGATAATTTTGTAATAAAGTTGTAAAGTATCCACATTTTGTGGTCGCGAAGCACAAAAGTGTTAAGGGTTATAAAGGGTTGTCCGCCCTTATTTTGTAAAGTGTCAATTCGGTTGTAAAGATCCACCCATGGTCTACACACCATGGGATTGTATAAAAATGAGCTAAGTAAATAAGCTCTAAGTAGTTAAGTAAGGAAGAAAGTAGCGAAGTCAAGTGGAGAAGTCTAAGTGCTCTCAGGTCTTAGCGTAGGTAGATGCTCTGTAGTTGAGTGCACAGAGGCCTAGGGTGGAAGTCCGCAAGTGAGTGCACGAACCCCTGTAGCTATGTGCACGTGGCAGATAGAGTCTGTATTAAACTAGAACATATCAATAAAGAGAATTATTCTGCAATTACTGTGTATTTAGTCCCTATTAATGCATTTGATTATATTTCATTTTGGGTTTAATTTACAATCTTTATTTTATGTGTGAATGTATGTTATTGTATTGGTTAATTGAACACAAGCAAGGATATCAGTTTACGTGATGCTAACTATGATTGATTAGTAAGATAAGTACAACAATTGAGATAACCTGGGAACCTATACAATACATTGTCATACTTGCATGGAAGTACCTTGACCATAGGCTAGGGCTATGCAAAGGTCAATCATACACCTTCAGAGAGATACTGAAGGATGGAATAAAGGGTAGACTGGTAGAGCCCTAAGGCTTAGCGACCTGCATGAAAGTGGGGGCAGAGGGTATAAACTGACATCATTACAATCTCAGGGTGTGGAAACTTGGTTCCAGCATCCCCTCATACTACTTCGGGTGAGACTTCGGTACATGCTCTGAGGGATGATGTAAAAAGGGCCAGTAGTGTAGGGATTTCTTTGGCTAACTAACGCTGAACCTGGTTCAGGGCCCACAAAGCCAACAAATGGTTATGTTTCCAGGACTAGAATCTGCATGAGAGATGTGTGATGTTGTATCACTGGAATATAAGTAAGAAAGAGGTCACAAACTGGCTGTATAGGAAGATCCACAAATTCACAGTGCAGAAGAAAAAAAATCTGCAGTTGACAAAGGAACAATGGATAGAGAGATATTTTTTTGTTCCTTTCTAGTTGCGTTAGATGAGTGGATTGCGAAGCTAGAAGATAGCCAAGGAAGGTTTAGGATTGACGGTCCTATTGTCTAGATCCCGGAGTGAGTACAGATACTGGAAGCCTCTGAGGATAAGATCGCCTATGCTGTCAACCATTGGCTCGATCGTGTCATAGGAGGATTTGTAACTGAATTTGCGATTGACACCTTAGTCAACTACAGGGAGGCGGAGTGATGCTTTTTCAAAGTGTCACGAGGTAAGTACTTGAAGTCCTTAAATACTTGGATTAAGATGTTATTATGCGAAAAACAAGTTATGAAGCTACCTTGATGTTCGAAGCGACGCGAAGTGGAAAGACTTACAGGAATGAAGGAAGAAAGGGTCCTACATATATCCCACTGATTTCACCTCCTTTGAGTGATGAAGAGGGAGTAGCGCGGGCTTCTCCATGAACTGCAGTTCGGTTGATAAAATTAGGGTTCCCATGACTACCACATCCACCTACACCACGTCCACCTTGACCACCATCACCTGCAACTTCACCCACACCACCACCACCTCCACCACAGTTCAACATGGAAAATTCAGTGAATCTTCCTTTATTTAAGGGCTTAGAAAACGAGGACCCGAACCAGTTTTGGTTAATCATAAAAGATGTATGGGAAGCTCAGGGCGTCACAGATGATCATATGAAGAGGGAAAAATTGGTTAGCTCTTTACAGGATCGCGAGCTAACTTGTTACATCAAGTAATCTAACGATAACCCTATTAACACCCCAAGAAACTCTCCTAGGTTGTATCTCAGAGATGCTCAGGAACATTACAAACTCAACATAATGTTGGAAATGGATGAATGGAAGGAATGATGCTTGTTCAATCTAGATAACCACTTCTACTATACTTAACTCCAGACATGGGTGAACACCCCCAGACTACAAGGCTTTAGACCACCAACTACTCACAGTTTAAGGAATAGATGAACATGGAGAATACTAACCACACCAGTAGATGGACAAGACCGTGTGATGGTCGGTTACAACTAGGAAAGACGTCTACAAATATATTTCCTAATGCACAGACAGGATGATAGCGCTTTGGCACTAAGTAAATAGAAACCTGCATAACACATTCAACGATACATACTAGACTTCAACACAGAGGTGGGATGACAGCCCCTCTAATACTAAATATCAAGAGCACATGAACAAATGCATAACAAGCATAGCCTAGAATAGAATAGAAGTGGAAAGTGAGAAATTAACAGAAAAAGGAGCTTGTATTAACTGAAAATGAAGACCATATGCTGCAAGTATAAAAGTAGTTACAGTCTCCAGAAGTTGAACCTTACATCAGAACAACAACCATCAACCATCATCCCAGATTACATCTGTGTTCTGGGTATTTATAGAGTTTTATTACAAAAATGCTCTATTGCTCTATACGAGGAGGGATCATAATGGACCACCAAACACATTAACTATCTAAAATGGGCCTCTGCTATGATCTACTGCTTTAATGAATGAGTTTGAAATTCTCTAGTACTCTGTTGTACTCCTCGAGCAGGTGAAGTGTCGTAAGGGATGAAATTCCTTAACTGCTAAATGTAAGTTTCTTCTTTGGCATCGTCCCTCTTCCTCTCGGGTACACAATGCGTTGAATGCAGTAGTTGGAGAAGTAATGTGCTAGACACTGATAGATGGTCGCTTTTTTCCTTTGGATGCACGTCATGACTAGGGGTGAGGATTGCATGGCGGGTGGATGATCTGGTTAGGAGATCAATACTAGCCATTGGATGGAACAGATGGACGACGAAGATCGGCTTACAGGAGATATCAGGGGAAAACATGAATTGACAATCGTGAGCTGTCGGATCTTGGGCGGACAGTTCCAACAGCTATCGGGTGGACGAGATGCATGGGGGTTTAACAAGCAGGAATGGGCGAGTGGGTAGTAAGCGATTTGCATCGCACCGCTGATGGGAGGCAAGTGGTAATCATAAGTGGGGATTCCACTCAGGAGAAGATGTGTGGCGTATGGGATAGTGTCAATACCGCTTTTCCTGTGAGTTAATTTGTGAGCATCTTGTGGTATCGGGAGCAGTAAATGTCATCTGATCGTGGCAGAGTTGATCGCACGGACCTTGACTGATGTGATGGGAAAAGGCTTGCAAACAACACATAGTCACGTGATCACGGTTACATGACGGTTGAAACTCAACGCCCCGGGGCTAAGGAAATACGGGTTTATACAGGGTTACAGAGGTAAAACGAAGATCACAAGGGTATGAAAATATAAGCGGGGGGGAGAAGGGGAATAAGAAAGATGACTAATGTGAGCCTTCTTTAAGCACAAATAGCATGGGCAACCCTGTATTTGACCTTAAAATGCTGGAGTATGTAGCAGAGCTAAAACTGGCTCCTTCTGGGGATGAGATCCTCCCTGTGAGGTCTCAAGAACTTGCAGATCAATGCCTTTCTTGTCAAAACAAATTTACAAAATTTTCAGTGTTCCATTGGGCATGGAGTTTGACTAAACCTACACTAAGACTGGTAAAACAATATATTTACAACTTTAAGGCCAAAAGACCTTAAATCACATAAATTTTCAGAAAATGCCCATTAACTGGGCCATCAAAAACTGCTTCTCCTCCCATACTTTGCAGTAGGAAGGTATTGTTCCCTTGGATCTGAGAAATAATAAAAGGCCCTATCCAGAAAGCATCAAACTTCCCATGGTTGCCTTTCTTTTCTTTTAGGGCATCCCACTTGAGAACCAAATCTCCAACATGAAAACTATCTACCTTTGTCCTCCTATCAAAAGCTTCCTTGATCCTTTTCTGATGTGCTGCAGAGCTTTCAACCAGTTCTTCTCTAATCTGATGTGCCTCTACTAAATCAATGATTCTTTTTGCCATATCTTCCTCCTCATTTGCTCTTGTTGTAGAAATTTGGCCATAGGGAGGGTGACCTGAATTGGAAATACTGCCTCTATGCCGTACACCAGCCTGAATGGAGAATTCTCTGTGGATCTCTTAATGGTCACTCTGTTAGCCCATAGTGCATACTTGAGCTTAGAATCCCAATTCTTTTTATTGTCCTCTAACAATTTTTTGATTATTCTTGTCAGGTTCTTATTAGAGTATTCTTCTAGACCATTTCCTTGAGGGTAATATGAGGTGGAATGCACTAGTTTAATGCCCATTGAATCACACATTTCCACCAATTCTCTTGCCCTGAAGGTTGCTGCATTATCTGTGACTAACTTATGTGGACAACCAAATTTGGTAAAGATATGCTTTTTCAAAAACTTCATGACCACATTATGATCAACCTTCCTGGTAGGGATTGCTTCAATCCACTTAGTAAAGTAATCAATGGCTACTAATATCCATCTGTGTTGGCCATTGGAATATGGATTGATTTCTCCAATTAAATCCAAGCCCCACTGTTGAAAATGTCCTTTTTCATGTATTGGTTTTAAGGGCAGGGACTTCAACTGTTGTTTCCCTTCAAATCTTTGACACCTGTCACAAGATTTAACAAATGAAAATACATCAGAAAATAAGGAGGGCCAATGATATCTAGCTCTGAGGATCTTATGGGAAATGGTCTTCCAATAATGGTGCCCTCCACACATGCTGGAATGAAACTGTTGCATAACCTCCATTGGTTTCTCTTTGTCCAGACACCTCAAAAGCATTCCAGATGGGTCCCTCCAGCAAAGCAAATTTTTATGGATGCAATGTTTTGCTACCCTGAGCTTCATAGTTCTAGATTGACTTGTGCTTATGCCTGGAGGGATTTCTAGCTTCAGTAAGAATTTAATTATTGCAGAATACCAATCACAATAAGCTAGATTTTCTACCACTAACTGCTTTCTCTCTGGTTCAGCTGCTTCCTCTTCTTTTGTTTGACCATTTTCTGCATCTTTGCTTATGAGATTTATGTCCAATGTTCTGTAATTATCTTTAGCTAGTAACCTGGCAAGACCCTGACCTCTGAAAATTTTGGTGGGATTCAATTCTATATTAAACTCAATTAATTTTTCAATCCATTTATTCCTTCTTCTATCAGCATCAGGTTGTGTTAAGACATCTTTTATCGTAGCAGGGGGTACATATGCAATTATCTTGGAATGCAGAATGTAAACTCTAAAAGCTTTCAAAGATTTGATAAGAGCATATGCTTGTTTTTCAATGATATCATACCTCAGCTTAGCATCCCTTAAGGATTTGCTGAAAAATGCCACCGGATATTTTGAGCCTTCTTCATCTGCTTGCAATAAAATTGCTGCAAGGGTGTCTTCAGAGGCAGATGAAAATATATGGAACTCCTTGTTGTAATATGGACTAATTAAAGTAGGAGCCTCCATAATAGATTTTTTAATGTAATCAAATGATTTCCTAGATACATCAGTCCATTTGATCTCTGATGCCTTTTTCAAAATGGAGGTAATATGCTTCACAAGTTCTACAAAATTTGGTATAAACCTCCTCACAAAATTAATTTTGTCCAGAAAGGACTGGATGTCCTTCTTTGATCTCGAGACAGACAAGGTCTGTATTGCTTTTACTCTTTTTGGGTCAATTCGGACACCTGCAGCAGAAACAATATGTCCTAACAACTTGCCTTCTTCTAAAGCGAACTGTGACTTTTTAGGATTGATTGAAATCCCAAACCTTCTGCACTTCAAAAACACTTTCTTCAAATGTTGTAAATGGTCATGATGGCTGTTGGAGTATATTGTTATATCATCAAGGTAAATAAGGACAAATTTTTCCTTCTCTCCCACAAATGTTATATCCATAGCTCTCTGAAAGGTGGCTCCAACATTCATCAGTCCAAAAGGTATCTTGGCATACATTAAAGTGCCCCAAGGAGTGGCGAATGTAGTCTTTTTTTGGTCATCTAAATGCACAACAACCTGATTAAAGCCTGAAAATCCATCTAGGAAAGACATCACTTTGGCTCCTGAGACCTTCTGCAACAAATGCTCCATTTTGGGTAGAGGATGGTTGTCTTTCTTAGAGCATTTGTTTAAGTTTTTGAAATCAACACATAGCCTGGTTTCTCCACTTTTCTTCCTCGCCATTACTATATTGGCTACCCATTTTGAATATCTGAGAGGAACAATGATTTTGGCAGCCAGCAACTTTTTTATTTCTTTTTCAATTAGGGGAAGGAGTAAGGGGTTTATTGGTCTCATCTTCTGCTTGAAAGGGATGGTGTCTTTCTCTAAGGGGATTTTATGCTAGATAATCTTTTTTCATAAGTTTTTAGGTCACTATATTCCCAGGCAAAGACATCATCAAATTGCTTCATTAAATTGCAGTATTCAGAACTTTGGTCAACAAACAAATGAGTGGACAGATTTATGTATCTTGGCTGACCTGGACTCCCTATATTATACTTACATATTGTAGTTTGGTCTTCTTTTTGGGAAGTCTTATAAGGCACATCATTCTGGTCAAACAATCTTTCTAGAGGAATTAAACCCTTAGGTATATGATTGCTGGGAAGCTAGACAATACTATCTTTGCCAATTTTATTTCTAAGCTGGGATGAGGGATTTTCTTCTAAAGCTTCATTATATTGGTCAATTTGCATTTCAGAAAATTCATCAATGACTTGCAGGAACCTCTTTACTTCATCATCATCTTCAAACACTTTCCAATTCTGGACATTGTTAGGCAAGGATGGTCTGTACTTCATTTGGACTTCATAAACTAGTCTGAGAGGCATGGGAGGGATGAACATGCTAGCAGGCATAGCAAGGGAATCAGCAAGCTGATTTTTGGCTCTAGGGATGTATGAGATACAAAAATTATCAAAAGAGTCTTTGAGTCTCCATACCTCATCTCTGTATGCTTTTAGCCTTGGGTGCTTTTCTTGAAATGTTTTGTTTACCTGTTGAATGATCAGATCAGCATCTCCAAACACTTTTATGCTCTTGATTCCTCTGTCTTTAGCTACATTCAAGCCCAATATCAGAGCCTCATACTCTGCTAATTATTTGTGACTTGAAAAGCCATCTTAAAAGACAGTTGTGTGCTTCCTTGTTGTGCAGATATTAGCACCACCTCTGCTCCTGTGGTCTCCCTAGAACATGCTCCATCAAAGAACATTTCCCAAACCTAACTTCCTTGCTCTCCCTCGGCCTGAACTGTTGGTCTCTTAAGCTGCATTGAGGCCTTTTGAGATTCTTCTATTTGGAGAATACATGCTCCAAAATCAGTGTCCACGGCATAAATTGGATGATTAGACGAATTCTTTTCATCACTGATGATGTATGCCAGTTGTGCTTCTCTGTACAATCTCCTGCTTTCTCCTCCAAAAACTGGGACAGTGGCATAAGATAAATCATTTTGTAATGTCCCACCTAGTCTCTTAATCCATCCTCTAGACAGTAGCATGCCAAACTTAAGGGGGACATCTGCTACCACAATGTCCATCACCATGCTCTTCATGGGCAGCTGAGTTAGGGTAATGGCTAAATATTTGATCAATCCTAAGCATTTTACTTTCCTTGAATCAAAGGAGAATAGATCATGATAGGGTCTGGTGATATCAAGGCCTAACTCTTCCATGATAGCCTTTAGCATCAGATTGTGGCTAGCCCCTATGTCTACCAGGCAGTTGTGGAGGATGTTATCATGAATGGTCAAGGAGACATAAAACAATGGAGAATTATCATCAGCAGGTTCAGTCATTGGACTAAGCACAACTGCAAGCCTGTCATCTTGCAAATTGAAAAAGTCAGTGGAGGTTTGTGTGGCTTTCAGCTCAAGAGTAGGATAGGCTTTCTAAACACTTCACTCTTTACAAGTTCTAATAGAAGCAAATATATTTTTAACTTACGGACTTTTGCTTCAAAGCTAAAAGGGGAAAGTGACTTGTTAGGACCTATTACCTCTTGAGCTGGTGCTTTGAGGATGACTGGATCGAATGTTGTTCTTCTTTGTTTTCTATTTTGTGACTCTTTTTAGACAGCAGCTCTTGGGGTAGGATTCTCCTTGGCATTGTTTGCATGTGACCTCAGATTATATCTTTGCTTCTCACCAGATTGTAGAACAGCCTCTGTGTCCCACCTTTGACTATCTTGTTCTTGTAGCAAAGCTTCTTCGTATGCAACCAATGTCAAAAATGCAGCGCTGCCTTTATCTTCCATGCAATGAATTTCATCCTTATCTTCAATCTGTTCTTCCTCCATGACTACATTTTGGAAAGGAGATTTAACTCTCTATTCTTCATTTGGTTCTTTACCCCTCTAGATTATTTGTAGTTGTTCATTTGCCCTTCTGAACGGGTTTGAATTTCTTGGAGAAAATGTGTTCTGCTGCCTTGTCTTTCCTGAGCTATGCTCAACCTTCAGTTTAGATATTTTAGCAGCCAATGACTCTACCATTCTAGTCATTTTGTCTAATTTAGGCTCTAAAGATGAAGCAGAGGAAGAAGAAGCCTCACCTCTCTACCTTCTCCTGTCAGCATGACTTTTGAGCTTTTTTGTAGCCATAATATTAGATTCTACTTCTAGGGTTGCATCTTGCATATCAGCCAGAGTGACACATCTTCTTTCTCTCAATAGCAAGCAGAAATCAGAGTCAAAGGCATTGGCATAAGTGATTTTGGTAGAGGTGTGGGTTGGCTTTACTTCAGTTGGTATCTTACTATACATACGATTGAATCTTTTATTAAAATCAAGCAAAGATTCCCCATTTTCTCTCTTCAGGTTACCAAACTTAGTATGGTAATACAACAAGTCCTTTTTATCTCCCCAGTGCTCAAAAATGCATCATCTAAGGCTTCAATATCAGCAATAGATCTAGGGGTCAATTCTTTGAACCACTTTCTGGCCTCTCCATCAAGGCTCTGGACAAAAACTCTCATCCACACATCATTTTCACTAATATCTAAGTTATCAGCGTAACTGTAAAAAGATTCAAGGTGTTCTTCAGCAGTTACCCCATCTGTACCAGTAAACTTAGGCATGTATTTTTGGTATTCTCCTGCAGGCATGGCATTTAAAGGAACAGGCAGGACTAAGGGTCCATACCTAGCAGCTATGATTCTTTCCATTTTAATAGGTGCTTGCTGGCCTACCATGACTGGAGTGTGTGGAAGGATAATGGTAGATTGAATATTGGGTAACAATGAAATGGATGATACAGACAAGGGAATATGAGGATTGTATGGGAGGCTTTCCTTGGACTGAGATCCAAAGGGCAACTAACTGAACAAGGAGCTGTATGAATCTCTGAAGGAGTTTTCTCACTAGCAATACTAGGCTCTATATCTTCAAATGATGCATTCTCAACTATAACCTTCTCTTGCAGAGATATATAAGATTTCTTAGGCTTGCCTAATCCTGATGCTCCTTTCTGTGATGTTTTCTTCAATTTGACAATCTTCTCAGCGTCAGGCACTGGGTCAGCTGATGATTTCTAAGGATTTCTTCGAGTATGCCTCACAAACTGAGCTAGTACTATAATGTGGAGTCGCCAAAGGTTGGTCTTCCTCCAGTGGAGTCGCCAGATAGATGATTACAACTAGAAATGTGCCCAGACTTTGTCTATCATCAAAACCTGGAACTGTGTTGTTTTCCCTAGGGAAGCTGAGCTTCAATCTTCTCTCCCCAGAAATGGCACCAATTGATGTTAACACCCCAAGAAACTCTCCTAGGTTGTATCTCAGAGATGCTCGGGAACATTACAAACTCAACATAATGTTGGAAATGGATGAATGGAAGGAATGATGCTTGTTCAAGCCAGATAACCACTTCTACTATGCTTAAATCCAGACATAGGTGAACACCCCCAGACTACAAGGCTTTAGACCACCAACTACTCACAGTTTAAGGAATAGATGAACATGAAGAATACTAACCACACCAGCAGATGCACAAGACTGTGTGATGGCCAGCTGCAACCAGTAAAGAGGTTTGCAAATCTATTTCCTAATGCACAGATAGGATGACAGCTCTCTCGCACTAAGTAAATAGAAACCTGCATAACACATTCAATGATATATGCTAGACTTCAACACAGAGGTGGGATGACAGCCCCTCTAATGCTAAATATCAAGAGCACATGAACAAATTCATAACAGACACAACCTAGAATAGAATAGAAGTGCAAAGTGAGCAGTTAACAGCAAAAGAAGCTTGTATTAGCTGAAAATGAAGATCAGATGCTACAAGTATCAAAGTAGTTACAGTCTCTAGAAGTTGAACCTTACATCAGAACAACCATCAACCATCATCCCAAATTGCATCTATGTTCTGGGTATATATAGAGTTTGATTACAAAACTACTCTGCTGCTCTATACGAGGAGGGGTCATAATGGACCATCAACCACATTAACTATCTAAAATTGGCCTCTGCTACGATCTTCTTCTTTAATGAATGAGTTTAACATTCTCTGGTACTCTGTTGTACTCCTCGAGCAGGTGAAGTGTCGTAAAGGATGAAATTCCTTAACTGCTAAATGTAAGTTTCTTCTTTGGCGTCGTCCTTCTTCCTCTCGGGTACACAATGCGTTGAATGTAATAGTTGAAGTAGTAATGCGCCAGACATTGATAGATGGCCGCTTCTGTCCTTCAGGTGCATGGCGTGACCAAGGGTGAGGATTGCATGGCGGGTGGATGATCTGGTCAGAAGAGCAATATTGGTCATTTGATGGCATAGACAGATGATGGAGATCGCTTACAGGAGATATTGGTGGAAAACATGAATGGACAATCATGAGCCGTCGGATCTCGGGTGGACAGATCCAACGACTATCAGGTGGACGAGATTCCTGGGGGTTTAACAAGCGGGAACGGACGAGTGGGCGGTAAGCAGTATGCATCGCACAGCTGATGGGAGGCAAGTGATAATTGTACGCGGGGTAGCGATTCCACTCAGGAGAAGATGCCTGGCATATGGGACAGGGTCAATACTTCTTTTCCCACGAGTTAATGTGCGGGCATCTTGTGGGATCGGGAGTAGCGAATGCCGTCCGATTGTGGTGGAGTTGATCGGATGGTGGGAACTTGATCACACAGACCTTGACTGATGTGACGGGAAAGGGCTTGTGAATAGTGCGCGGTCACATGATCACGGTTGAAAGTCAACGCCCCGGGGCTAAGGAAATACGGGTTTATACAGGGTTACAGAGGTAAAACAAAGATCACAAGGGTATGAAAATATAAGCAGAGCGGTGAAGGGGAATAAGAAAGATGACTAATGCGAGCCTTCTTTAAGCACAAATAGCACGAGCAACCCTGTATTTTACCTTCAAATGTTGGAGTATGTAGCAGAGCTAACAAACCCAAACATTTGGTTGCCCGAGATCCAAACCACGCTGAATAAAGAGTTTAGTAGGCCTAAATTTGAGGCACAGTCGATTTTGGGGTTCATGGAAATCGCGATGAAACCAGGTGAGACACCTTGGGAATTGGATCAGAGATTGAAGTGAAAAATTCGCGAAGCTAATATGAACTTAACAGATTAACACACCGCGAGTTGTTCGTGGCTTCGCTCCTACCTCACCTAAGGGTTGCACTATCACAATAGAAGATTACATCTCAGGTAGAGGCCTTAGAGATTGCAAATGGACTGCATGAAATGCCGATGCAAGATCCGAATCTGAGGGTTTAGCAAATCCACGTGCAGTTGCAAAACCTTTGCCTCAAAATGCAAAGTTTGAAGCAGGACATAACAATTTGAGCGGAGGCATGCGAAGAGATATGGTGCTTGAAATGTAAAGGTCAAGGGTATGACAAAGACCATTTCTCGACCTTTACAAACTATATTACAGGAGGAGGACCGATGCTTTTGAAGCCAAAATCCCAAGCAAGATAGAGCATGGGGCCTACGTTGTGGTGTGCTACATGTCAGGCAGTAGGGAAACATATGACTGATAACTACAATTTGCTACAAAAGTTTATACAAACATCGCAACAAGTATTCTGCAACTTCTGCAGGTTGGTAGGGCATGATGAGCATAACTGCTGAAGTTATGAATTGATGATGGATAGAATACCTGTCTATAGATTTTAGACAAAAATGCAGCCTCCTGACTAGAGTGATAGGATAGCGCAAACAGGCTTTCATGGGTGCGAACGAGGCCGAGGTGGAGGAGGACCTAGCAGAGGTCGGGGACAATTGATCTGTTACAATTATGGAGGACCATGAAACTATGCCCATGAATGCACTAACACAACGCATCCGTCATGAAAATATTTTACTCAGTTTGATCATGAGACAAAGGACTGTCCTACAATAATAGTGAGGATACGTGACAAAGGGGTGCTACGACCACAACCGACTCAGTACCTGTAGATGATGGGGGTTGAGCCTCTTGAAGAGGATCTGAATGTGAATATAGTGCTTCGGAGTGGAATTGCAATGGGCAACAATAAGGGGAAACAACCCGAAGACAACGCATGGGTTCACAAAGCTTCGATGAAGGAGGCTAAATTTGATTGGATCAAGCACATGAAACGTTCATGGAAGCAAAGAAGAGCTTCACTAAGGCCTCTACCTCAAGGAGTAGGGATAAGTTTGTTCAGGAAATGGACCATTCTATGCTTACGACCTTTCTGGAGACCTGCATGAGGTTGCTGTGCGAGAGCGAGGCTATGAAGGGGTTACATGAAGTTATAAATAGATGCACTAGAAACACTATGGGTGAACTGTGCGTCGTATGGAAGATTGGTAAGCATAAATCAAGGATAGGGTGTGAGATGAGACTCTTCGTACAGATAAGAGAATATGAAATAGATCAAGTTATTCTGGATTTGGAGTCGGACGCGAGTGTTTTGGCGAAGTAGACTTAGGAGTGGATGGGGAGACCTGTGCTGCAGTGGCCTCTGATTCAGTTAAGGATGGAAAATCAGAAGAAAGTCATCCCCATGGGACAACTGCAAGTAGTAACTGTAGATATTGAAGGTGTGAGTGCATTGGCTAACTTTGAAGTAATACAATTGTGGACGAAAGTAAACCCTACCTTGCACTCCTTAGCATTGATTTGGCTATTGACATGAATGGGGTAATCAACCTAAAGAACCAAAAGATGATATTTGAAAAGAAATTTCTTCATGTAATAGTACCCCTATATCCTGCTGAAGGATCGCACTATACTGAGCCAGTCCACGATTACGAAAGCGATGACGATTTGGACTGCATATATAAAATAACAGTGCGAGACCAAGATTGGGTGAATTTAACAATGGATGGTTGAATTACATGGGATTGCAAGAGTTCCTGCAACTCAGAATTAGATGAAGAATTAGAGCACTAGAAGAATAGGCTACATGAAGTAACTCTGCCGAGTTGTAACATGATGACCCAATCGTTGCATTGTGTGTCATCAGAGGTATAGAATCTGCCCACTTATCATGGCTTGAATGATGTGGATGTGTTTTTGGATGCATTTGAGATGGAAGTACCAGAGAAGTAGTGCTTCCAGGATTTGGACTAGGCACTGCATGCTATGCCCCCAAGATGGTGGGGTACACACAAGGGTAGTTTCGACAATTAGCATGGGTGTAGGAGGATGATGAGAACATGCTTTGAGAAGCTGAAGGTACAAGTGATAGAAAATTATGATGGGAAGGATGATCTGTGTGCACACTTGGCCAAATGGGCTAAGGCATATGGAGTGAAGCCCTAACTTGAATGGGTGTACATGTTTTTTCACACCTTGGATGTCATCCCGATGAACTGGTACTTGGACATAGAGCTCTACCATGGCACAAGAAAATGTGATATTCCACACGAAGGGTTCATCATGACGTTCAACTTCGAAGATGAGTTTGACTATACTGACAAAGCGCTGTAAGAAGTTAAAGCAGTGATCTTCCAGATACCACAGGATCCTTTGGATCTAATTCAACCTGATTGGACTACTTAGGTGAGCCATGCGATGGAATGCTGTAATGTGACTGACGAAGAAGAAGACGAGGACCCACTAAAGATTAATATCCCTGAAATTGAGGGTCACCGTGAGGTCGAGGGACCGCAAATCGAGAATCTTAATATAATCACGCCACTGAAAAATGAAACAGGGAAATATTGGTACAGAGGCAGAGCCCAAATTCGCAAATATTGGAGATTACTGGGAAGGCATGACGATAGATAAGGTCGCTAAATTTCTTGGCGAATACCAAGATTTGTTCCCTACCAAGTTTATGGAGTTAAAGGGGATAATAGGGGACCTGGGGGTTATGAAGATCATGTTAAAACCTGACACGAAGCTGGTAAGCAAAGACCTTATCGTCTGAAGTAGAAGTATAAGGAGAAGGTCTGGTTAGAGTTAGATAAGATGCTCACGGTAGGCATCACTGAGCCTGTAGAAGAATCTGATTGGGTGAGCCCAATGATGGTACAAGAAAAGAAGAAGAATAATGAAATAGGGATATGCTTAGATCTCAGGAAGTTGAATGATGCTTGTGTGCATATCCTTTCCCGACTCTGTTCACTAATGAGGTATTGGATAATGTAGATGGCTAAGAAGCGTACTCCTTTACTGGTGGGTTTTCTGGGTACCATTAGATCAAAATCATGCCTAAAGATAGAAGCAAGACGACCTTCGTGGTTGAATGGGGATGTTTTCAGTACACTATAATGCCTTTCAAATTAAAGAATGCACTTGCGATTTTTTCGCACGTAGTCATTGCCTCATTCAAAGATTTCATTCATAAGTTTTTGGAGGTGTACTTTGATGACTGGACTGTGTTTAGGTAGGTAAAACACCCTGTGGCCAGTTTTTTCTTAATGCTAGATACTTGTCGAAGTTACCAAATTGCGCTCAATCTGAAGAAATGTCTATTTTGTGTTCCTTTGGGACTTTTCTAGGTCATGTGGTTTATAGGTAGGGACTAACGGTAGATCCCATGAAGATCGCAGTGATACTTAACTTGGAGGCACTGAGGAGTGTGAAACAGTTGCACATAACCTTGGGACATACTAGGTACTACATGAATTTTATCAAGGGATATGCCCAAATCACCGCGCATATGGAGAATTTGTTGAAAAATGATATCACGTTCTGTTGGAACGAGGACTATCAGAAAATCTTGGATTTGCTGAAAGGAAAAATTGCCACCACGCCGACTTTAGCCTTCCCAGATTAGAAGGAGGAGTTTCATGTACATGTAGATACGTCATGTATAGCACTAGGAGCAGTACTGACACAGGCCGATAGAGGAGACTTGGACCATCCTATAGCATTTGCAAGAAGGAGGTTATCCAAGGCTGAGAAGAGCTATTCCACCACTGAGTGCAAAGGATTAGTCATGGTATAAGCGCTCCTAAAGTTTAGACAATATTTGTTGGGTGGACATTTGAAGATGTATACGAATCATTTTGCATTGAAATACCTAGTCAATAAGCCTGTGTTGGGGGGGAGAATCTATAGGTGGTTATTATTGTTCCGAGAGTATGATTTTGAAGTTATTGTGAAGCCTGGACGATTGAATGGGAGCCAGACCATCTGTCACGCATCAAAACAAGGGAAGAGCCTACTAATTTGGAGGAGGGATTACCTAACATGCAACTCTTTGTAATGCGGGTCATGGATGGTCACTTTGAAGACATCATACACTTCCTAAAGACAAGAACTGCCTTAAAAGGCTACACCATCCAGCAAAAAAAGGAGTTAGTGGTGCATGTGGCATACTTTTCTATCATTTCCGGACATCTATACAAAATGGGGTCTTATGAAGTATTGTAACAATATGTACCAAAGTTTGAAAGAAGCAGTATCCTTGCAGACACTCATGGGGGTGCCAAGGGAAGCCACTATGCTGGGAGAGTGACCCCACAAAAGATTCTACGCACAGGGTTGTGGTGGCCAACCCTCCATCAGGATTCCAAAGCCTACTACAGGGTGTGCGATGTGTGTCAAAGGACTAGTAGGCCATAATGGCGACATGATCTTCCCCTGAACCCATAGATGATGTCACAACCTTTTGCAAAATGGGCCATAGATTTTGTGGGACCCATTCAGCCCTAAGGAAATAAGACAAGAGCGTGGTAAATTATCACCGCGACTGAGTATTTAACTCGATGGGTGGACTCAAAGCCTATGAAGGACTACATAGGCACGATGACTACGAAGTTTCTCTTTGAGTATGTACTAACATGATTTGGATGTCCAAAGGTTTTGATGAGTGATCGTGGTACGCACTTTCTGAACAAAACGATCAACACACTAACGAAGGAATTTCAGGTGTATCACCATAAAAGCATGCCTTATCAACCACAAGCTAATGGGATGGTGGAAGTATTCAATAAGGAATGGGAGGACGCACTAACGAAGGTTTTCAATGTTGAGGGAAGTGATTGGGACCTGCGCATACCCGCAGTACTAATGGCCTATCGAATGCCATGCAAAAAGTTAACTGGGCAGACACCCTTTAGGCTTGTATATCGTGTTGAAGTAGTGATGCCCATGGAATACATTATGCCTAGTCTACTCATAACAACATTCATGGGTCTGATGAATTGTGGAGCCCTGGAAGAGAGGCTCGTGTAACTTATTGAGCTTGAGGAAGAAAGATTTTTGGCTAGATTTCACCAATAGGTCCAAAGGCAGCGTGAAAAAGCATGGCATGGTTGGCACATTAAACTGTGCACCATTAAGGTAAATGCTTTTGTTATATGATAGCAAGTTTGATAAATTTACAGGGAAATTTAAAATGCATTGGCTAGGGCCCTATGTCATTAAGGAGATAACCGAAGGTGGAGCAGTTCAGTTGGTTAAATTGAACTGAGATCCCTTCCTAGGAAAGGTGAATGGAAACCAATTGAAGCCATACATCGGTGATCCAGCCAGGTGAATATATGAAGGTACCATAGTCTTAGCACTCCAGGCAGCTAAAAGGAGGCACATGACTATAAACTACACTACGTGGGTTCGGGAACTACATGATTGCAGGAATGTGCAGAATGAGGCAATGTCACAGTGTGCACGACAACGCACCGTGAGTTGCACTACCCAGGGATAAATCGCACAGGTCAGCCAGAAAGTGACCCTTAAAGTCACTATTCATGATTTGATGATAAGAATGCAAACAAATGGAGTGGGCGGCCAACATTTAAGACAAAATTTATGGGTAAAATCCTTGGAAATCTATTGACAATCCAACATTAATGAACCAAATGTTGGGGGAACAGTCAGATTTGAATTCAAAATGGCCTATAAATTACAGGTGGAGGCCCAATGAAAAATACTTGGCATTTTGAACATTGAGCTGGTGAGCTCTTAGATGTGCATGATCCACATAGTCTTCACAGAAGTGCTTGACTACCCAGTGCTTGATCACTGTCTAGAGTCCAACGACAATTTCATCCATGATTTTATCCCAAGATCTGAAGCAATGAAAACCGAGGGGGCTATGTCAAAGGTTGTTATGGAGGTAGAAGGAGCTGCTCCAGATGTTGCAGAGGTACTAGCTAAAGTCCCCAAATCACCACAAATGCCTAGACTGAAGCCTACCCTAACTAAAGAGAGTGTGAAGGATAATAAGGGAAAGCAGGTTGTGCTACTGGTGCACACTTCGCCTAGAAGAAACCCACATAAGGACAAGCCCACCACACAATAAAAGGGAAAAACCATTAACTTAGAGCTGGAGGAGGAAGAAATTGACAACATCCTGATGGATGATGAGGATTTGGGGGTGGAAGTGGAGGACATTGAAGTCGAGGGTTCTGACCCTATCACTAAGTTTCTCGAATACACCCCTCCGTGCAAAGGCAAGACTAAAATGTCGAATGACATCAACAAAAGCAAGGTCACCCTGCACATACCTCTGCTACCAAACGAGATTGTCTTTGAAGGACCGCACTTGGGGTAGGTTCCACTGTTGAAACTGGAAGATTGGGACTTATCCGACACTAAGAAGTTCCCGCACTTAGCAACATAACAACTAATGCATAATATTATTCACACAACCACCTAGATGACTACATTGGAACCGTGGAACTGGATCAGGGGTGTAGACAAGGCAGGTCTGCTCAACATTCTATGGGTGCCACACTACAATTGCACACCCATCACAATATTGGTCATCAAGAAGCTTCTATGCTTGGTGCACTATGGGTGTCTATGGCTAGAGGAGTTGATAGCCATCACCAATAGGTTGATCTATAGGATCACGTGGCTGCCCTATATAGAGGAAAATTTGGCCATGAGGTTTGGTGGAAAAGGTGGCTAGCAGGCCCTCATGGAGGCCATGAAGGAGAAATTCAAGCTCGTAAAGAAGTCGCGAGGCTATTCCATCTCGAGTATCTATGACCCTATGGTCAAGGTGGCCACGCAGATCTTGGAAAGAAAATTTATACGGAATTGTCACACAGATGATGTGTCGGCACCTATCATTTCTCTAGCAACCCAATGCACCGAAGGAGTCAAGTTTAGTTGGGCACGCTATTTCTGCAATGAGTTCCTTGCGAACTGCTGCGAAGCTAATCCGGATTTAAACAGGAATGAAACAAATTACAGAGATAACCATAAGCACAAAGATGCAATCAAAATAATACTTCATTTCATTAATGTAAAATACTGAAATATGCTTACAAACATAAATGGAAATAAACTAGCTAGGGCGATGATAGCTTATCTCTGAGAAGAGATGTGGTAGCTACATGCCTCTGAACTATGTTACAGTGAGGCTTGAAGGCCTATTTACTATTGAGAAACAATGGAAAATCCTTAACGTCCCAAAACCTAACCTTAGAAGATGAAACACCAAATTGTGGGCCCCGCTTTGGGTAAGTTGGTACATCAACTTTGCGGGGTCATAATGTTGGCACCCGATCTTCGTTTGACGCGTACAATAGCTCGTTAGAAAGATCTATCCAAGCACTACAACTTTGGCAAGAGCAGCATCGGTCCATGGACCCATGCTGCTACCAGCTTTCCCAAAAAAAGTCGTTTAGGGCCTCAAAATGGCTCCGAAAGTTCAGGACCTGAAAAACTGCTAAAAATAGTAAATTGTGCTACAATTAAGGAAACTAAAAAATTGAAAGAGTCAATTGTGGGGGTCCAAGTGAGATAGGTGGGTGGCCACCAACATCCACCTAGATCAGAAGCACAAGACTTGTGTTAGCTCCCTATAATACGAGTGATTACCGCATTACTATTGTAGTTGTATCCCTTATTAATATTGTTGTGTCCCTATTGTCCCCATATTGTTATTACCGTGCCCCATAGAATCCCTCTATTGTTAATTTTGTGGCTTTATATTATTATTGTTAGGTCAACTGGGTTATATTGTGACTCCCTAGACTCCTATATATAGAAAGGAGGTTTTGTCATTTGAATCATCCAAGAATTGTTCATTTATGTAATGTAAAGGAGGTTGCCCCCTCGAAGAGGCTGAATTCTAAGGTGTTGATCTATCTTTTCTATCTTTTTGTGAGCTGGTTTCGTAACATTTGGTATCAGAGCTTTCGATTCTAGGGTTTCACTGCTCCAAATAGGTCGTCGTGGCATTTTTGCTATAACTTTTTCTGTGATGTTTAAAAATCTAAAAATAAAAACCCATTTGAGACAAAATCGTACTGAACCTTGGGTCCGAATTTTAGAGCTTTTTACACTATATTTGCGGAGATATGATCTGAGGAATTTGGTCTTTTGCAGACTCATGAATTACATTCCAAACAGGTGACCTGGGGAAAATCGTCATAACATTCTCTCGGAGCATCAGATTGAAATTTCGTAAGAAGGTATAGAAAGAGGACGGAATGTAGTTTCTTGTATGTGTTTTTCAAAGTCAAAGGTCGAAACACTGACTCATGGCACGTCATAGAAGTTCACTCTATTGAACCAGTCTATAATCAAGTCACTGTGGGATATTTGACATAACTCTTCCCTGGAGAATCCAATTTGGATCAAACTAGTGGCATTGGAATGAGAATGTAGAGGGCTACTACAATTCACAATTTCAAAACTGGATGATCTGAAATTACAGAGATACATCACATTCAATAGTAAGCTCCTACAAAGTGAAAAAAGGTGTGTAGTTTTTTAAATTTTTGCATAAGCTTGGTTTGAAAAATTAGTTTGAAGGAATTCAAAGGGCATTGTAAAGCATTATTATCGGTAATTGATATCTTGAGGAAAGAAAATTAAAACACCTAGTAAGCAATCTAAAAGCTCTAGCATGAATCATGAAGAAGAGGAAGAAATGCAACATGATATATCAAAATTACGAGACCAAGTGAAACAAGTGTCACTTGCAAAAAATGTAACAGAATCTAAGACGGATGGTTTAAAGAAAGGCGTAGAAGATAATATGAATGAAGTGGAAGCTAAGATGGATGATTTGAAGATATATTTGAAGACATATTTGAAGACAGGCATGGAAGATTTGAAGACAAATTTGACAAAGTTTCTACAAGAAATGCTTACTAATGGTGAAAGGGTAGTAAAGGAAACTCATGATGAGAGAAAAAGAAATGTTAATCACGATTTCATAGACTCTAATTTTGGACGGAAGACCCACCATATTCCAAAAATCGATATGAGGAAGTTTGATGGCAAGGATCCCGCAACATGGATATTATAGATGGAGCAATTTTTCGATCTCAATAATGTGCAAAACACACAAAAGGTACATATTGCAACTTTATATTTGGAACCAAATCAGTTTTGTATGGTATCAATGGCTTTGCTCTTGTAAACAAAAATTATCACTTGGGAAATTTTTACAGAAGAATTGACACACATTATGAGGATACAAAAAGCAACACTTTTTTTAGCCAATTGATAAGTCTCAAACAAAAGGGTTCAATAATGGAGCACATTGAGGAGTTCCAAAAATTGAACATAAGGGTAAAAAATATTCCAGAGGAGCATAGGATTGATGTGTTCATAGGGACTTTAAAGGATAATATCCAACATGATGTTTGCCTTCGGGAACCTGATTCATTAGAGAAGGCATTCAAGTTAGCAAGAAAATGGAAAGCAAAATTATGGCAACCAGGAAGCATACCACTCAAAACTATAAAGATGGAAGTGTTGTTGCCCCTAGTCTTCCACAACCTATAAGGTTAACACCATAAAAATTGGAAGAAAAAAGAGAAAAAGGGCTTTGTTACAGTTGTGATAGCAAATACGCTAAAGGTCCTAAGTGTGCTGAGAAGAAATTATTCTACATCGATTGTGAAGAGGAAGAAGAAAAGGAGAAAGAAATGTCAAAATAAGAGGATATACTCCAGGAACAAAGCCTAGATAAAGAAGAAATGAATCCGACCATATCTTGTAATGCAATGGCTGGAATTACCATTCCTCAAACCATCAAGGTAGAAGGACAAATCAAGAAGAAAAAGGTAATAGTGTTGGTTGATTCAGGAAGTACCCACAATTCTATTCATGAAAAGATAGCAAAATAATTGAATTTCTTCCTATATCCAACACCAAAGAGTCAAGTGATGGTTGCAAATGGAGGAACGATAGATTTCTCTAGAAAGTGTCATAATATCAAGCTATTCATGGGAGAATATGTATTGACTAGCCCAATGCTTTCCATTCCAATGGGAGGTGTTGATGTTGTACTAAGAGTCCAATGGCTACAATCCTTGGGTATAATAGCTTTTGATTTTCAAGAAATTTTCATGAAATTTTCTGTGGAAGGAAAGGAAGTTGAATTAAGGGGTATTGCTGGGAAACTGTGAAAGATAATCAACTCTAACATTATGACAAAGCTTCTAAAAAAAGAACAAAGAGGTGTAATTGCACAATTATGTTTGCTAAATGTTTCCACATCGGAATCATCTATTTCTCTAGATCTCCAAAAAGTCTTGGACAATCATTCCAAGGTATTTGAGATTCCCAAAGGTCTCCCACCTGTTCGTGATCATGATCATGCTATTCATCTGATTCCAAGAAGTGTTCCTCCAAACATCAGGCTGTATAGATATCCCTATGCCCAAAAGAGTGAAATTGAACGTATGGTTGCAGAAAATGCTAGAGGCTAGTATAATTCAACCTATTCAAAGTTCTTTCTCTGCTCCAGTAGTATTGGTGCACAAGAAGGATGGATCATGGTGCATGTATCCAGATTATAGGGAGCTCAACAAGCTCACTATTAAAGATAGGTTTCCCATTCCTGTCAATGATGAATTATTGAATGAATTGCATGGATCAATTTACTTCACCAAGTTGGATCTTCATTCACTATATCATCAAATCAGAATGAAGACTGAAGACATTTCGAAAACAGCATTTAGAACTCATGATGGTCATTATGCTTTTTTGGTCATGCCTTTTGGCCTTACCAATGCACCTTCTACATTTCAAGGTTAGATGAATTCCATTTTCAAACCCTTCCTTAGAAAATTTGTACCAGTATTTTTTGATGATATACTACTCTACAGTAAGTCTTGGAAGGATCATGCAGAACATGTTGACAGGGTGCTACAACTATTGGAGGAGAAACAATTATATGCAAAAAGTTCCAAATTTTTCTCTGAAGTACAAGAGGTGGGATATCTGGGTCATATTGTATCTCATGTCTGCACATCCATAAAGCATCTGCGTGGATTTCTCGGGTTGACAGGGTATTATCGCAAGTTTGTTAAGAATAATGGGAGACTAGCAGCACCCTCTAACAAAATTATTGAAGAAAAATGCATTTTCATGGACTCGAGAAGCAACAAAGGCCTTCGAACATCTTAAAGAGGAAATGTGCCAAGCACCAGTCTTAGCTACACTGGACTTCACAAAAACCTTTATTATGGAATGTGATGCTTTAGGAAATGGAATTGATGCTATTTTAATGCAAGATGAAAGACCCATTTCTTTTGAAAGTCATCCAATCAAGGGAAAGTTTTTACATAAAGCTATTTATAAGCAGGAAATGTTGGCAATACTACATGCACTTAAGAAAAGGTGACCCTACCTAATGGGAAGACATTTCAAGGTAAAAACGGATCATGATAGCCTTAAATACTTTTTAGAACAAATATTATCCTCTGAAGAGCAACAAAAGTGGGGCACAAAGATGTTGGGTTATGACTTTGAAATCATCTACAAAAAAGGGAAGAAAAATGTGGTGGCAGATGCACTCTCAAGAAAGGATGAGGATGTGGAAGCATTGTTGTGCGCCATTTCTATTATCCAACCAGATTGGATAAACGAAGCAAGGGAGGAATGGAAGAATGATGAAGAAGTGTGGGCACTTATCCGAAAGTTACAACAAGATTCCAGTACATCTGATACATTTAGCTAGAAAAATTATTCGTTATGGTACAAAGATCGCTTATACCTCTATAAGAATTCCCAACTCAAACAAAATATTCTTATGGAATTGTACACTTCTCCCTTAGGAGGGAACTTAGGATTTTTAAAAACTTACCACAGGGTTAAGAAGGAATTTTTTTGGGATGGCCTTAAATCAGATATTCAAAAGTTTGTGCTGGAATGTTTGGTTTGCAAACAAAATAAAGTTGAAACAATTAAGACCCCGGGTCTCTTACAACCTTTATCCATTCTGAGACAACATTGGGAGGAGGTTTCAATGGATTTTATCATAGGTTTACCCAAGTCTGAGGAAACGAGTGTCATCATGGTGGTAGTTGAAAGACTTACCAAGTATGCACACTTTTGTGCATTATCACATCCATTTAAAGCCAGTACAATGTCTACTGCATTTATGGAACTAATTCAAAAGCTACATGGAAACCCAAAGATTATTGTAAGTGATAGAGATCCCATTTTCACTGGAAATTTTTGGAAAAAATTATTTTCTTGTGTTGGTACTCAGTTAGCTCATAGCTCATCTTATCATCCTCAATCTGATGGGAAAACTGAGATAGTAAACAAATGTTTGGAAGGATATCTTCGTTGCTTTGTATCTGATAAACAGACACAATGGGTCAAATGGTTGCCTCTGGCTGAATGGTGGTATAACACTTCCTTCCATACTGCAACAAAAATGACCCCATTTATGGCACTTTATGGATATCATCCACCATCCATCACATCATATTTAAGAGAAAATTCTAAGTTTCAAGCAGTGGAACATCACATCGAGCATCAACAACAAGTTCTCCAACTCTTAAAGGATAACCTCATATTGGCACAGAATAGAATGAAGCAACAGGCATATAAACATTGCAAAGAAAGAAGTTTTGATGTAGGTGATTGGGTATTCCTACGGCTACAACCATATAAACAAATGTCCCTCAAGCAAGCTAAGAAGGATAATAAATTATCACCAAAGTATTATGGTCCATACAAGGTGTTGCAAAATATTGGTACTATCGCATACAAATTGGAGCTTCCTGCAGCTTCCTGAGTGCAGCCAGTTTTCCATGTTTCATGTTTAAAGAAGGTTATAGGTGACAAGCTCCCAGTTCAAACAATATTGCCAGAACTTGACGAGGAAGGAAAAATCATACATGAATCGGAAGCAGTCACAGAAACAAGAACTCGACAGCTACGAAATCGATCAATTTTAGAGTATCTCATCAAGTGGAAGAACTTATCCGTTGAAATTTCCACATGGGAGGATGAGAATTTTATACAGAATCATCCAAAACTATTCAAGCATTGAGGACAACGCTTTTTAGAATGAGAGGGGCATGTTAGGCCCCTATAAGACTAGTGATTCCCCCATTACTATTTTCATTGTATCCCTTATTGTTATTATTGTGTTCCTATTGTCCCCATATTCTTATTAGTATGCCCCATAGAAGCCCACTATTGTTATTTTTGTGCCCTTATGGTATTACTGTTTTGTCGGCTTGATTATATTGTGACCCCTTAGACTCCTATATATAGAAGGGAGGTTTAATCACTTGTATCATCCAAGAATTGTTCATTTGTGTAATGTAAAGGAGGTTGTGCCCTCGAAGAGGCTAAATTCTAAGGCGTTGATCTATCTTTTCTATCTTTTTGTGAGCTAGTTTCCTAACAAGCATTTTATAAAATTAAGGTGAAAATTGAAGTATTTTATTTATAACCAACATTGAATTTTTTTGTTAACACTAATTTTTAATCCATTAATGTAAATATTATTTTGTTATTTTTATATGTACATTGTAGCAACATTTACCTCACGTTAGGTTGTAGATCCAACAATAATAATTTAAATATTTTTTAACATACTAACTATACTATAATTTTTATTAATTTTTTTAAGTATTATTATTTAAACGTTAATAAACATAAAAATCATAATAATTATATACATACTTATATCATTAAATTTTGGAAAAATGTATTTTTTAATAAAACCATTTTTGACCCAAAAAAAATACTAATTATCAATGAAAATAAAATATATATATCAACAAAATGGATATTAATCAAAAAGTAATTACATAAAGTTCTTGCAGGAAAAGGAAAAGCTCATTACACCAAAAGTCACTATAGAGCCAACCTTCTCCTGACCTCATATTTTGTAGATATATGTCTATAATATCCTTAGTAAGGTGCATTGTTATCACTTTTACTTTTGTTTCTATCTTAATGTTTTCTAGATTCTCTAATAACATTGAACAACCAAACACTCTTATTTTTTGGAGTGTTTTGAGATACAAATAATTTTCTGGGAATAACTTTAATGCTTCACACTTCATAATAGTGAAGATTTTGAGTAAAGGCATTACATCCTCCTTTACCATTATTGTTGGTAACTTCTCTAATTCATCCAACTCACTCAATGAAAATGTCTCCTACGAAGCAAATGCCCCCTTCTCACCAAACTCTGTGGGAAGCTTCTTTAATTTAGAACAACCATGAACCCGTAATTCCATCAAACTCTTCATTTTATGCAAACTTGGAAGCTCTTCTAACTCAAGACAGTATAGTAAATGAAGACGAGTCAAATTTTGAAATTCACAAAACCAACCATCTATTTTAACTATCTTGGGGCAGGCTAACTAGAGTCCTTTTAACTTTGACAGGTTCATCATGTCACCAGGTAGACTCATCATGACGTCATCTCTCTAGGCTAGTGTCTCCATTTGAAGCATACTCCCCAGTGTCCCCTCGCTCATTGCTCCTGCCATGTTCCATAAACCTAACCTTTTAATTTGCGTCAAAGACGCCAAATCATTTACGGAAGCAACTTCTTTTTGCCATCCACACTTTCTCGCATACCCACATGTTCAAGCATTGCAAAGAGGTAAGGTGTGAGATACTACGAGGAAGGCATTACAAATCGTCACATCCAAAAAGGTCCAGACACCATAGGGATGTTAGCTTACGAACGCCAAATGGTAATTCCATGATCTTGGACCCAGACAGATCCAGGACTTGGAGACTTGCAAGAATTGTAAGAGCTGGGCATCCCTCGTAAG
The DNA here is from genome assembly GCA_000404065.3 of Pinus taeda. Taxonomy (NCBI): domain Eukaryota; kingdom Viridiplantae; phylum Streptophyta; class Pinopsida; order Pinales; family Pinaceae; genus Pinus; species Pinus taeda. The sequence continues at coordinate 133,297 of APFE030179864.1, forward strand.
TTCAAGGATACTAGCTATTTCAAACTCCCCAAACTCTTTGGAAATGACTCCATATTGTTTTCACTCAAATCAAAAACTTTTAGAGAGCGCATATTCCCAATTGCCTTTCTTGGAATTTTTGTAAAATTGTTCCCAACAATCAACAGTGAGAATATCTCTGTAGTTGTGAATGAGTTGAGAAGCGAACTCAATTTGTTGTCATTCAAGAAAAGACTGGTGCATTCTGAATACTCATTTTCAACCAACTAATTTGTCAAGCCATTACCTATGCGGCAGTACAACTTTTCTTCCTGCTCACCAATTTGTATGGCCAAACCACGGAGGATGTCATGCATCCTGCAACGAACCACGCGGCCATCAACGTCTATGAGAAGAGGCTCGATCAAACCACGATCAGCTAAAATGTTGGCATAAATTCTTCCCATCTCATACAGGTCATGGCCACTCTCATTCCTTTCAAGAAGAGCTTCTCCTAACCACAAGGGAATAAACTCGTGGTCCACATTAATGATTTCACCTTCCTTGAAGGCAGCTAAGTAGAGAAAGCACAATTCAAGATTGACATCAGTGTTGCCTAGTGTGTCGTAGCTCCACCTTAAGCGATCATTGAGAGCTTGAAGGTCTTGGATATTCGCGTTTGGTAGCCTTAGGACTGCCAATTCCTAATGTTGTGGATTAGAAATGCCTACCATTTTCCTCCCTATCACTTTGATTGCAACGGGGAGTCCTCCGCACTTGTCACACACAACCTTTGCCCTTCTCTCATCCATGTTTGCTGGAAGAAGTCCATTATGATATGGAAAAGCGTGATGAGCAAACAACTCCCATCTCTCTTCTTCACTCAAATCCCCCATTGTTAATGCAGATGTATCTGCAACTCCCATTTCCCTCAGTGCTCCGCAACTCCTTGAACTTATAATAATCTTGGAGTTTGAGTGTTGGGAGAGGCTACTGAGACCCAACTCCTCTTGCAATTTCCCACCCTCACCCCACACATCATCCAAGAAGAGGGAAAACCTATTCTCTTGCAATCTTTCACTCAACCATCTTTTTATATCCTCTTGGTTCATATTTTGATCATAAGCTGCTTTTGTTTGCACAACTATTTGTTTACAGAGGTCATTTCTCAGACTTGAAAAAGAGGGAGATTGTGAAGTAGTGAGCCAAAGGAAGAGGTCATCACAAAAGAGATCCCTCACCTTTTGGCTGTTGAAGAGTCTCTTGCGAAGCAGAGTTTTTCCAGATCCACCTTTGCCAACAATGCCAGTGCGGAAGACAATCTTCACCAACTTCTCTAGTGTTGCAAAGGCTTGGTCTTGTCTGACTATAAGGGCTTCCTTGATGAAGAAGGTCCCCATTGGAGCTTGAGAAGTGGATGCAGAGCTACTGGTTCAAGCCTGGGTGCTTTCTGCATGCTTCTCCATGTGCATCTGGGTTTGGTTCTCTAGTAGGACTAAAGGTACAGATTCCAGATGCTTTTTTATCTCTAAAATAAAGCCATTGATATTGTGCTCATCTGATAACGAGAATAAACATCGAATCTTGGTATTGAGCACTTTTGCACTAATGGTGTTAGAAATAATGGAGAATAGACTCTTCTTGTTACATAGGTGTGAGTTTACTTTTCATAGTTAATATGTTCTTATTCTTTAGGGATATGATTTTCTATACCTAACAAATTGTATCTATTTAATATTGGAGATTAATGTGAAGCCTGTGTGGTGCTTTGCTTGAAGGAGTTCTTGGTGATCCGCACCTGTGAGCTCCTCTTGTTTGGTTTTTCATTTCATGTCTTCCATGCACTACTCTTGACATGGTATCAAAGTCGCAGGATTGTTAATCCTGTATGCTAAGTGAAGAGCGTGAATGAAGCAAATTCGTCACGAGGTTTGGGTGGAAAAGTGCAACGAGCGCATTGTGACACTTCACACGGTCTTCATTCCTCAATCTCGACGCGAGTGGCAGGTAGATCTTCACTACTAAGTGGTGCATAGCTACAAAGACCTTCACGAATCCTTGGTGGATAAACGCGACGCCCGTCAAGAAAAAAAAGAGCTGCATTTTTTTCTTCTCTTCTCGTATGGTGAACAAAAGCATCGCGTTTGGTTTGGTATGGTGTTGTCTGCGCAGAGGAAGCATGCTGACTAAGAGGATTTCGATGGCTGTGGCAGCATCAAAACTCGGAGGGATTGGTTCAGGCTGTGAACCGGAGGGAAAAAATAGAGAGGTTGGTGTTGTAGTATGAGAACTGAATGTTAGCTTCGTGGTTGAGATAGTCATTAAACATTTGCTCCTCCCACAACTTTGAGCATTTGATCACCGTGTAATGCCAGTGGCAGTGTGATGACTTGTGTTGGATGCCACTTGGATCTGGTGCGGATTTCCATGTGAAGGTGGCTTCGTGATGTGTTGAGGTTTACATGGAGGCTTGCGTGAAAGCTAAGGAGGCCGGATCGCCAAGCAGAGCCACAAGGAGAAGGTCGAGGAGGCCGTTTTTTGTTGCACTAATTGGAGAATTTTTTTTTTGCTTGCTATGGTGGATGGCATTGACAGTGAATAGTCGTCGAGCCAATGTTCCTATTGACATGGTGCTCTGCTGTCAGAGAGGAAGACTTCGCTCGCATTGCAGGGCCTTGATAGTTGTCATATGTGGATAAGGAACATCAGCGTTCCAAGAGGTTTCACCTATAGTTGACGGAGGAAGCGTTGTGTGCTGCCACAGTCAATCCTGGTGCAAACAAGGCCGAGGAGAAGTGTAGAGACCGCAAAGTCAAAATTGGTGCGGTGAAGGTCACATGGAAGGGCCAATGGAAAGGCTGTGGTTTGAAAAATTTATGTGTGAGCATTATTGAAGGCAGTCCCCTCCGATTCGTTTCTTAACAAAATGCTTCAACAATTATTGCTCAGATAATTAAGTTTTTTTTTAATTTAAGTTTTTTTTCAAGGTTTTAATTAAAAATTTTGGAGGCCTTTTATTATTTGAAGGAATTATTATCTGATATTAAGGGGGTGTTTTTAAAAAAAAGGAATTTGGGGTCAGCATATTTTTTTTTATATCTGGGGTTTGTTTAAATTATTAAAGTTTTTTTTATCATTCAACCATGATAAAAAATTGTTGAAGCTTATTTCAATGAAGTAATAAGCTTGATGGTTCCAATTACACTAATTGGAAGTTTAAGCTCCAAACTCTGCTTGAGGGATAGAATGCCTATGGCATTGCCACCGGTGATGAGGTCAAGCCGACTACTGCAACTGGTGGATCGAATAAAGCAATTCAATACTGGAAGAAAAGGGAGATGAAGGAAAATGTTCTCCTCAAGTTATCAGTCAAAGATTGCATCATCCCTCACATTCGGGAGTGCAAGACAGTGAATGATAAATGGATGATTCTCAAAGAAATGTACGAGATCAAGAACACTAGTGAAAATTTGTATGACAAGAAGAAGATTCTCTCCATCAAGATGGAGGAGAATGAGAATGTTTATTCATTCATATCCCGGATAAAGGGAGTTAAAGATAAACTAACTGATATCGGTCAGACTGTGGCGAATGATGATCTGGTGATGATTACCATGAACGACATGACAGATGATTATCATATGTTTATAATGGGATTGAAAGCAAGAGAAAAGCCTCCAGGCTTTGAAAATCTTACCGGGATTTTGCTACAAGAAAAGGAAAGGAGGTTGTCTCTCAAACCTCAAAATCTAGATCTTGCATTGATGACCAAGTTCAAGCCGAAGGGGAAAGCAGCGGTTGATCACAGGAAGGGCAGCATATCATGAAAGAGGACACCACAAGGTACGACCTCGCATAAACATGACTCTACTCCTAAATGTTTTTATTGTGGCAAGATAGGCCATATTGCTAAATTTTTCCATAAGAAAAAGGTGGATGGGGAGAGGTACAAGCAGAGAAGACATGTAGGTCATCTAGGTGATCCAGATCAGAATCAGGATGTCAGATTATTTATGGTTGAGACTGCACTAGCCACTGAGGAGGATGAATAAGATATTTGGTTTGTAGATTCTGGTGCCTCCTCACATATGACAGGTAAAAAGCAATGGTTCAGAAATTTTAGAGAATCCAACACTGGAGTAAAAGTATACCTTGGAGATGGCCCGCAGAGGTTTGGTCTCGTGGCCAGCGGATGATCTGCTAAGTCGTCCTTGCCACTGTGCATATCATGAGTTTGAGTCTCATCTTAATCGAGGGTTGTTCTTGTGGGCTAGGCAGTTCCTCTTAGAGGTTATAGTGGAAGCTGGTGGGATTCAACCCTGTGTAACGTGAGTACGATACCACTGTCGTTGTCGATTCCGCTAGTCACCAAAAAAAAGTATAACTTGGAGATAATGGAGGGTATGATATCAAGGGACATGGAGATGTCCTTGTCACTCTGCCTGATGGAAATATCAGGAATATATCTAATGTGTGGTATGTTCTTGGTATTAAGAAGAACCTGATTTCTGTATCAAAAATTACAAATCAGGATCTCAAGGTAGAATTCTTTAAATCTTATTGTATTATTTAAGACTTGTTGGACCAGATGAAGCCTATTTCTACATATGTTCGTATAGGAGGACTCTAAAAACTAGATGTGAAGAGTATGCCACAACAAGCATTGATGTCATCAAATAAGTCTGCTGAAAATTTGTGGCATCAATGACTTGGGCACATCAATTTCAGTGCCCTTCTGTTGCAGAACAAAGGTATGGTAGATGGTCTTCTTGTTCTGAAAAAGTTGCATATTGATTGTGAAGCATGTGCATTCAGTAAACAACATAGAGATGAATTTCCTGCTATTAAAGATAGGAAACAGAGGGATACACTCGAACTTGTCACACTGATTTATGTGGGCCTATGTAGACAAGATCATTAGGCGGGGCCTACTATTTTCTAATCTTTGTTGATGATTGTACAAGATTCACATGGGTGTATTTTCTTAGACAGAAGAGTCATGCCTTTGAGTATTTCAAGTAGTTCAGGAACATGATCGAAAAGCAGATAGGAAAGTTCATCAGGTTTCTTCAATCAGATCAAGGTGGAGAATTCAAGAAAGGGGATTTCATCAAATACTGCAAAGAGCATGGGATATAGCAACAGTTTACAACACCTTACACTCTTTAGTAGAATGGGGTAGCCGAGAGGAAAAGAAAAACATTGGTGGAGTGTGCTTGCAGTATGTTGAAAGGTAAGAATCTAACTAATGGTTTTTGGGTAGAAGTTGTCAATACTACAATGTATTTGAATAATAGGAGTCCCACTAAAAGTCTTGATTATAAAACTCCTTTTGAAGCGTTGTTTGGCTTCAAGCCTGCAGTAAGTCATATTAGAGTATTTGGTTGTAAATCTTTTGCGCATGTTCCCAAAGAAAACAGGAAGAAGTTAGATTGAAAGGCCATTAAACGCACTTTCATTGGATACTACAGTGAGTATAAGACTTACAAATTGTTTGATCCTTCTACTCATAAGGTGTTTGTTAGTAGAGACATAGTATTCCATGAACAGGTTGATGATAGAAATCCTATTCAACATAATGAAGAATGGCATGTAACATTACTTTCAGATGAGGATGTTGAAACAGGGATCAATCAACATCAACAACAACAACAAAAGAAACACCGACAACAACAGCAACAACAACCGTAGCAGCAACAAGAAAAAGAGGAGGAAATTGAGTTCAGTCCACAAAGAGAAGAACAAAGTAGAACAGTTGACACCCCACCACTTAGGAGATCTAGTAGGTCGAAACAGTTACCAGCTCGGTATAGGGATTGTGCACTCATGACTAGTATGTTAAACATTGCAGAACCTTCTAATTTTTATGAAGCTAGTAAGAATTGTGAATGGAAGGAAGAAATGAAGGAGGAATATGAATATATTATTAAGAATAATACTTGGGATCTAGTAAAGCTACCTAATGGTAAACAACCCATAGGTTGCAGATGGTTATTTAAGTTGAAATTTAAAGCATATGGGTCTATTGATAAGTATAAAGCAAGGTTGGTTGCAAAGGGGTATTCCTAGAAAGAAGGTATTGACTTTGAGGAAACATTTGCCCCTGTTGCAAAATTAAATACTATTAGATTGATTATTGCTTTAGCCACTAAGCATCATTTCAAAATACATCAATTAGATGTTAAATCTGCTTTCTTAAATGGTGATTTAAAAGAAGAAGTATACTTAGTGCAACCTGAGGGGTTTGTTACTAAGGGAGAAGAGCATTTAGTCTATAGACTAAAGAAAGCTTTATATGGTTTAAAACGGGCTCCTAGATCCTGGTATGCCAAAATTGATTCATTTTTCCTCGTGCATGGATATAAATGGAGCAAAAATAATCCTAATTTGTATACTGTGTTTATTGATGAGGGGTAGATAGTGTTGTTTTCTTTATATGTAGATGATCTGATCATGACAGGGAGTGCAGAAAATATCATTGAAGAAATCAAGCCGAAGTTATCACAGAAATTTGAGATGAAGGACCTTGCAGAAATGCATTACTATTTGGGTCTAGAAGTTTGGAGAGATTCAAGCCAAAATTTATTGTCCCAGGGTAAGTATGCTAAGAGTTTGTTGACTAAATTTAAAATGGATGAGTGCAAGGCTACATTTGTGCCTTTACAGTAGAACAACAAACTTTAGGTGAATGATGGTTCGAAATATGCAGATGCAAAATTGTACAGACAGTTAGTTGGTAGTATTATCTATTTGATTACAACGAGACCAAATCTAGCTTATGCAGTGAGTTTTTTGAGTCAGTTCATGACTCAACCTCATGAGAACCATTGGCTTGCAGTGAAAGGAGTACTGAGGTATCTGTAAGGAACTTCAGACTTTGGTATTTTGTATTCTAACTCATTTGATGTTAGCTTGACAGGTTATACAGACTCTGATTAGGCAGGAAATTTAGATGATAGAAGATCAATTACAGGTTATGCCTTTAGCATTGGATCTGGGGTCATCTCTTGGTGCAGCAAGAAGCAACATATTGTAGCCTTATCCTCAGCAGAAGCAAAATATCAAGCTATGTGTGCGGCAGCATGTGAAGCAGTTTGGTTGCGCAGACTTCTCTAAGATGCATGGGAAGAACAGACAGAAGCTACGGTTATCAATTGCGATAATAAAAGTTCCATCAAACTAGCTTACAACCCTGTGTTTCATAAAAACACTAAGCACATAGACACTCAATTTCATTTTGTTAGGGAAAATTTGCAGTCCAAAGAGATTTGTGTTGAATATTGTAATTCTTGTGATAATATGGATGATATATTTACTAAGCCTCAGGGAAGACTAAATTTTGAGTTGTTTAGGGACATACTAGGTGTGTTTAAGAACCCTTTCTCCATTAAGGGGGAGTGTTAGAATTAATGGAGAATAGGCTGTTCTTGTTACGTAGTTGTGAGTTTACTTTTCATAGTTAGTCTATTCCTATTCTTCAGGGATATGATTTGTTGTCCCTAACAAATTGTATCTATTTAGTATTGGAGATTAATGTGAAGCCTGTGTGGTGCTTTGCTTGAAGGAGCTCTTGGTGATCCACACGTGTGAGATCCTCTTGTTTGGTTTCTCATTTCATGTCTTCCCTGCGCTACTCTTGACAACTGGGAGTGCTCGTTAGAGAAGGTCGTGCAACTTAGTAACCCATTGTGAAGCATTATTATCGCTTTTAGCAATGGAAGTTCCTCTCTTTCTATTCAAATCTAGATGGTATTGATGGATCTATATCACAAGAGGCTCTATGCACGTTACCAGATCTCTTAAAGAGTCCAATTATTTCTTACAACGGAGTGCAATGTGAGCATGGTGAAGAATCTAGGTGATTGCTATGTCGATGCCTTTACAGATAAAACCAGTGATGAAACTAGGATCCGCCATGATATGATTTGCTAAGAGCAGTGAAATACAGAATAGAAACAGAGACACAGAGTATATTTTCCCCTTAGTGAAGATTCACTATGGGTACATTCAAAAGCCTGGACTCTTCCTGATGATGTAAATAGAAATGGAAAGCAATGCAGAGTATTTATAGAGCTGGTTCAATCAATTGAGATGCATATATTGCCACATCGTGGAGGTTTCTAACATGTGAATCAATTGAACCAATGATGAACATGAAAACAACATGTACCAGCTGGTTTGACGTGTATAGCTGGAGTAAGATGGCCACATTTATCTATTTATTATGCTTGTGTCATAACATATTAAATATATAATACTAAGTTTAAACGAGAATAAGGTATTAAATATCAAGTTTACCTATCATTATATTATATTAAATTGAATATAGATACATATATGTAAGTTAAAAAAATTGTTGCTTTGAGATATTTAATTTTTTTTAATGAGATATTTAGAAGGTAGTGGGTGGAGTAAGTTGTTTATATTTTAAAGTGAATAATGTCTATATAGATAAGGGCAAGTGAATAAGTTATTGGTGTAAAGGACAGATGTCATCATGAGTATTTTCCACATGCATGAACACAAAGTAAATATATGAAATGTAAACTTGAAAACAAAATCATTTAAAAGAATATAATATTATTGATTTTATAAAATAAAAATATGATACTTTTTTCAAATACAATAAGAAAAAATAGAAAGGAAGATAATTAGTTTGAGAATTTAAAGGGTTGGAAACACTTAACTTTTTGGTGATTCTCTAATTGATTCATTCTCTTATATATTATAGAGGAAGAGGGGTTTTTATTGAGAGTGAAGTAAAGGCTACATAAAGTTCTTTGTGGAGCATGAATATGACTAAAATAGCTTGTAACTTGCTTACTATTGAATAATAATGAGTTTGGCTAAAGCAAATTGAATGCCAACTTTCCCATTTGGGTTTGTTAGAGAGGATAAATGTCATTGTGATTTGGCATGGCTTCCATGAGCTTATTGTAGAGCTTTGGAGTTTTACTTTGACACTTATAGCTTACAAGGGACAACATACAACACAATATACCTTTGAAATTCATCTCATCCTTGATTAACCCAACTAAGATAGCATATACAAGTTGTATGGCCATTTTATTCTAGATGGGGAGGTCATATGGGGTCGTACACCATGTCCTCATCCTCTAGAAATCTCCACACAAGTCATATGAGTATAAGTGCCTAATGGTCATCTCTTTATCTCTCTTGAACTCATTAAATGGTCATTAGACATTGATTTCAAGTTAATTTTGCATCAAATGTTGACCATATTCCATGTCATATGAAGCCTCTATAAATAAGATTTAATTAGTTTACCATTCCTTTAGTGAGGAGTTAAGTGCATTTTCATGTGTGTCTTTTGATTGATATCTAAGTTTAATTGGATATGAGTTAATTGCAAGGGAGCTTCAGTTGGAGTTTGAATACATCCTACTAATAAGTGTAGGGTATGTTCATTGAAGGAATTTTAATTTTCCCATCCAAACATTGCATAGAAATACTATTTGTGAGGTTAAGCTAGTTAAACAATTCAATTTTATCATCTAGAAGTCAGACTTGAAATTCTGTATAGGGACTGCAACAATTTATAATTTGTTTTGGGAATTTGTGTCAGTGAAACAAACAAGTCATAAGTCTACTACTATAAGATAAGTGGACAAGAATTATTGCTATGGCTATAGAGAAGCAAAGCTCCAATAATGACAATGGGTGATTACAAAGAAGAAGATGTTGGGGTTAGGTTATATTGGTTAGAGTATCACTATGTTGACATTGATGATAACATAGTTAATGACAACGAAGGGTATGAAGGGCCCTTAGTAGAGGATTGTAATGAAGATTCCAAGAAAGAGCTAAAGAAACTAGAGATAGAGTGCAATATTGAGACAACCATGGGAGAAGGTAGCTACAACAAAACATAGTTACCTTTCCCTGTGGAGATAGAGGTGGGCATTAAGTCATATGCCAGGGAAGTTGCAATTAAATTGAACTAGTGGCTATAGAAAATGGAGGTGCACTTCAGCATACATGAAATCATCAAGAAGCAAAAGATTTCATTTGCTTGATTTAAGCTTGAAGGTCATGGTTTGGCACGATAGGAGAGCAGTGTAGTAGGAAAAGAACAAGGCAATAAGCCACCATTGGAAAATTGGGAGGTGTTCAAAGGAATGAGAAAAGTGAAATTTTGCCCAATTAGATATGAGGAGCACAACAAAATACATGGTATTACTTTAGGTAGAGTCCAGAGTAATTAGTGCAGGAGCTCACCATACAGTTCAAGAAGAGAGCTAATCTGTTGGTTGGCTTCATCAAAAGATGAGATACAATGATCAAGTACTTAGGAGCATTGCTACCTTTGATTTGGCATTAATTGACATTTTTCAAGCCTAAGATAATTAATGAAGCCACTGTTCAAGAATATTACCTTGAAGGAGACAAGTGGAAGTAGCAATTGGGCACACACAAGAAAAAATAACCATAAGAATAATAAATAAAAGGGGAAAACAAGAACAAGTGAATTGAGAAAATATTGTAGCAACAACATAAGAAGTAATACCTTTGACTAAGCAATGCAATGTTTGTGATCGAAGGAACACATAGTGAAGTATTGCTGGCAATTACAAGTTGAAAATCACCTTAAGTTTTTCCAAAAGAAAAAGATGAAGGCGGCATTGATAATAGTGGATGCTAAGGAAAAGGTGGACAAGATCTTAGACTTGGAAAGGAAGACTAGTTACACTAACTGGTTGCAGTGACAAGGAAGAGAAAGAGATGACCAAGCTATTCTACATCAAGATCTGCATGAAATATAAAAAGACACATTTATTTTTTTATCTCGATTCATAATCCTATTCAATGTTTACATAATTTGTTTAAAAACTTGGTTCAAAGACACATGATAATCCACGACCATACTCCTTAAGTTGGATAAAGCAAAATGTAAAATTAAGAATAAACTAACCATGGAAATTCAAGTTTTCCATGTTTTCTTCTTTACAGAATTCCTACATACATATGAAAGTATCGAGTCATTTTAATAAACTAACCAACAACTAAAACCAAAATTTGTAACTAATATCTAAAAAAAATCAATGCGAAGTATTTATAGGACGAACTCATTAAGCAGGTAAACACACACGAGACACGCGAGAGTAGAAGTCTCTATTTTACTTAGTATCATATTATATAATATAAATTTGCAAAGAAAAAAGAGTGTGTAACAAAAACGCAAAGTTAACAATAAGCTCATGGAGTGGACTTGACCTTTGTGTTTTAGCGTCGTTTAGGGTTCCTGTTGCCTCGATTACTTGACTTGTTTTCACTCCCTGTTCATTTCATTTCAGGCCCAAAACTTGCTCGTTCTATTTATCTGTAGTTGTATGTGAGTCGTTTGTTTATGGTGAGGTGAACCTTCGTTGATCGCTTGATATGGCATCTTGTGCAGTTGTTGCATTGTGTTGTTCAATTGTTGCAGTGTGTTGTTCGGTCGCAGAGGTGGGTTGTGGATGCATTAAAGGGTTTCATCTCTTGGGTGGCATCGCTTGTTTGTATGTTGTCGACTCTGGTTTGGAATTGGAGGGGCCATTGTTCAATTTCTCTTGCTCGCTCGACCCTCCTGGATACCATGGTTGGCTCGCTGAAGCAACCATCTGGAGATTTTCGTCGTCGTTCCCTAGTAGGATTCTTCATCCTCCTAGCCATACCTGCAGCTGTGTTTTTCAACACGTCTATTTACTCAATATTCACACCATTGGTCTTCTTTGTGTTAATCTCTGGCATTTTTTGCCTTCTATGGAGTATTTTTGGCTTCAATTTGTGGCTTAGTTTGAAAAAAAAATTGGTGTTTATGCAATGGCTGGGTTTTTTGGTGGCTTGTTTGAATTTTGTGAATGTATGGAGTATCTTTGGCTTCAGTGACTTAGGTTGAAAAACAAATTGGGGTTTTTGCACTTATTCGGTTTTTCGGTGGCTTGTTTTCTTTCTGTGAACGTTTGCAGTATCTGTGGCTTATGTGGCTTAATTGGTGGCTTTTGTGGCTTAGGTTGAAATAAAAATTGGGGTTTTTGCATTGGTTGGGTTTTTCGGTGACTTGTTTTCCTTCTGTGAATGTATGGAGTATCTGTGGCTTCAATTCGTGGGTTTTGTGGCTTAGGTTGAAAAAAACGTTTGGAGGCTATGCACTAGTTGGGTTTTTCATTGGCTTATTTGCCTTTTGTTAATATATGGAGTATCTGTGGCTTCAATTCTTGGCTTTTGTGGCTTAGGTTGCAAAATAAATTGGGGTTTTTTGCATTGGTTGGGTTTTTCGGTGGCTTATTTTCCTTCTGTGAATGTATGGAGTATATGTGGCTTCAATATGTGGCTTATGTGGCTTAATTTGTGGCTTTTGTAGCTTATGTTGAAAACAAATTAGGGTTTATGCACTGGTTGGGTTTTTCGGTGGCTTGGTTTCCCTCTGTGAATGTATGGAGTATATGTGGCTTCAATTGGTGGCTTTTGTGGCTTAATTTGTGGCTTCTGTGATTGAGGTTGAAAAATAAGTTTGGGGTTTATGCACCAGTTGGGTTTTTCGGTGACTTGTTTGGATTTTGCGAATGTATGGAGTATCTGTGGTTTCTGTGGCTTAAGTTGAAAAAAAAGTTTGGGGTTTATGCACTGTTGGGTTTTTTGATGGTTTGTTTTCCTTTTGTGAATGTATGGAGTATTTGTGGCTTCAATTCGTGGATTTTGTTGGCATTGATGTGGTGATGATTTGTTTGGTTGGCATTGATGTCAACCTAGTAGCATGGTGTTGGAGGAGGCTGCATCAACTATGATAAGATGATGAGTGTTGCAATGAAATGTTGGCATTGATGTCAACATGCTTTTTTATGGTATGCATATGTTATGGTTGATGGTATGCATATGCTTGTGATGTGATATATGCTTATGTTGCAGGTGATCTATTGGTATTGTTGGGTTGGATGGCTAGGTATCCATGAATATGATGCTTGAGATATGTCCTTGATGCTCTTGAGATGTGGCTTTATTTATCTTGAGTTAATTTAGATTATGTCTAGATGTGTTTGCAGAGGCTAACATGATCCCATGTAGAGTTTCTCTTCATGTTGGATGTTAAGCTTCATGCTTAATGCCACTTGAGCTAGTTTATGCTCTCATGGTTTGGTCCTTGCACTTATGTTTATTATATCATGTTTTCACTCTTCACGAGGCTGCAGAGATGTTTATGAGGTTTTTCATATCTTGGAAAAATGTTACAGATGTTGGAGAAGATGTCCCATCAGGCGGCAAATGTTCTGCACTGAATAACAAATGTTTTACTTCAGTTTTAGGCCTAATTGTTCAGTACGGTTCTTGGATAAATGTGGAAGTTTTTTATTGCATTTTTTGGGAAAATAAAGATGAATCTCAAAATTTTGAGACATGAGTTTTGTGCAGAACGGACCAAATTAGGATCCTCACAAGCAGTTTTTCAAAATTCGATCCAGATTGAGAGAAAACGAAGGTTCTCCGCCTAGACACATGCATAGAGGCTTGAGGGAGCGACTTTGGTCGTTGACATAGTGTGTCATGAGAGCGAATAAGGACTTGGACGCTTGCACAATGTTTCATGTGAGCGACTGAGCCTATATATGAGTTTTTTCTGTGTTTCTCGCACTCCTCGAATGTCTTATTTGGTTTTTATGAGATATCTTGTTCGAGAAGTTTCATTAAAGGTTTGTATTGACTTAATCAACATGTCTTGATGTGTTTTGAAAAGTGTGAATGCTTTTAATGAACCAAGTAGTGGAGTAGTGGCAAAAATTGTATAAAAGATGGAGCAGATCAATCATTTGGAGTGAGAAAAAGAGCAGAGGTTTGAGTAGAGAAAAAGGGGCGACCTCCTGGAGCATAGAGGTTGAATTTGTTGAGGTGAGCACACTCAGAGATAAACTTTTGATATCAGAACATTGTGTGATGCATGTAGAGGCTAATTCTCATTGTTTGTAGAGGAAGAGGTTGATCTACAACCAAAGACATAGTTTGCATATGTAGAGGTTATACAACACATGGATCAGATATTAAGGGAGACAAATATAGTTTGATGGGCTGACATTTGTTGTGTTCATGGATTACTTATTGTTGTAGCATGTTGTCATGATTTGCAGCAAGGTTTCAAGGCTATTTTGATGTGTAGAAATATGGTTGTGTGAGTTGGTTGTTTGATTCGATGCTTGAGTATTGGATTGTTGAGTAGATGATTTGATTGAAGGATTGTTTCACATCCTTGAATCTCATTGTATGAGTGAGGTATTTGATTTTTTTGTCTGAGATTATAAATATGAAGCTGTTGTTGTCTTGTGCATGCGTCCTAGTTTGAAATATTATGAAATGTGGCCTTAGATTGATTAGAAGATCGAATTAGAATGG
>APFE030179867.1:0-23234 GCA_000404065.3 Pinus taeda
TTGTTTCATTCTATTCTAGGCCAACACAAGGTTATCCTTTAAGAGTTGGAGGACTTGTTGTTGATGTTCGATGTGATGTTCCACTGCTTGAACCTTAGAATTTTCTCTTAAATATGATGTGATGGATGGTGGTTGATACCCATAAAGTGCCATAAATGGCGTCATTTTTCTTGTTGTGTGGAAGGAAGTGTTATATGACCATTCAGCCAGAGGCAACCATTTGACCCATTGTGTCTGTTTATCAGATACAAGGCAACGTAGATATCCTTCCAAACATTTGTTTACTATCTCACTTTTCCCATCAAATTGAGGATGATAAGATGAGCTATGAGCTAACTGAGTACCAAGACAAGAAAATGATTATGTCCAAATATTTCCAGTGAAAATGGTATCTCTATCACTTAAAATAATCTGTGGGTTTCCATGTAGCTTTTGAATTTTTTCCGTAAATGCAATAGAAACTGTACTGGATTTAAATGGATGTGATAATGCACAAAAGTGTGCATACTTGGTAATTATGTCAATTACCACCATGATGACACTATTTCCCTTAGACTTAAGTAAACCTGTGATAAAATCCATTGAAACCTCCTCCCAACGTTGGCTTGGAATTGATAATGGTTGTAATAGACCTGGTGTCTTAATTGTTTCAACTTTATTTTGTTGGCAAACCAAACATTCTGCCACAAACTTTTGAATATCTGATTTAAGACCATCCCAAAAAAATTCCTTCTTAACCCTATGCTAAGTTTTTAAAAATCCTGAGTGCCCTCCTGAGGGAGAAGTGTGCAATTCCATAAGAATCTTTTGTTTTAGCTAGGAATTTTTACAGAGGTATAAGAGATCTTTGTACCATAATGAATCATTTTGCCAGCTAAATGTATCAGATGTACTGGAATCTTGTTGTAACTTTTGAATAAGTGCCTGCACTTCTTCATCATTCTTTCATTCCTCCCTTGCTTCGTTTATCCAATCTGGTTGGATAATAGAAATGGCGCCAAACAATGCTTCCACATCGTCATCCTTTCTTGAGAGTGCATCTTCCACCACATTTTTCTTCCTTTTATTGTAGATGATTTCAAAGTCATAACCCAACATCTTTGTGACCCAATTTTGTTGCTCTTCAGAGGATAATCTTCGTTCTAAAAGGTATTTAAGGCTATCATGATCCTTTATACCTTGAAGTGTTTTCCCATTAGGTAGGGTTGCCATTTCTTAAGTGCATGGAGTATTGCCAACATTTCCTTCTCATCAATAGCTTTGTGTAAAAACTTTCCCTTGATTAGACAACTTTCAAAAGCAATGGGTCTTTCATTTTGCATTAAAACAGCACCAATTCCATTTCTTGAAGCATCACATTCCACAATAAATGTTTTTGTGAAGTTCAGTGTAGCTAAGACCGATGCTTGGCACATTACCTTTTTAAGATGTTCGAAGGCCTTTGTTGCTTCTAGAGTCCATGAAAATGCATCTTTCTTAAATAATGTTGTTAGAGGCATTGTTATTCTCCCATAATTATTAACAAACTTGTGATAATACCTTGTCAACCCGAGAAATCCTCACAGATGCTTTATGGATGTGGGTATTTTCCATTCCTTAATGGCTTTAATTTTGCTAGGGTCTACCTTAACTCCTTCATGAGATACAATGAGACCTAGATATTCCACCTCTTGTACTCCAAAGAAGCATTTGCATATTTTTGCATATAATTGTTTCTCCTCCAATAGTTGTAGCACCCTGTCAACATGTTCAACATGATCCTTCTAAGACTTCTTGTAGATTACTATATCATCAAAAATTACTAACACAAATTTTCTAAGGAATGGTTTTAAAATTGAATTCATCAAACCTTGAAATGTTGAAGGTGCATTGGTAAGGCCAAAAGGCATGACCAAAAATTCATAATGACTCTCATGAGTTCTAAATGTTGTTTTTGGAATGTCTTTAGTCTTCATTCTGATTTGATGATATCTGGAACAAAGATCCAACTTGGTGAAGTAAATTGATCTATGCAATTCATCCAGTAATTCATCAATGACAGGAATGGGAAACTTATCTTTAATAGTGAGCTTGTCGAGCTCCCTATAATCCAAACACATGCGCCATGATCCATCCTTCTTGTGCACCAATACTACTGGAGTAGAGAAAGAACTTTGACTTGGTTGAATTATACCAACCTCTAACATTTCTACAACCATACGTTCAATTTCACAGTTTTGGGCATAGGGATATCTGTACGGCCTGATGTTTGGAGGAACACTTCCTGGAATTAGATGAATAGAATGATCATGGTCACTAATAGGTGGGAGACCTTTGGGAGTCTCAAATACCTTGGCATGATTGTCCAAGACTTTTTGGAGGCCTGGAGAAATAGATGATTCCAATGTGGAAACGTCTAGCGAACATAATTGTGCAATTACACCTCTTTGTTCCTTTTTTAGAAGCTTTGTCATATCGTTAGAGCTGATTATCTTTCCCGATTTCCGTGCAATACCCCTTAATTCAACTTCCTTTCCTTCCACAAAAAATTTCATGAAAAGTTCTTGAAAATTAAAATCTATTGTACTGAAGGATTGTAGCCATTGGACTCTGAGTACAATATCAGCACCTCCCATTGGAATGGAAAGCATTGGGCTAGTCAATACATATTCTCCCATGGATAGCTTGATATTATGTCACTTTCCAGAGCTATTTATTGTTCCTCCATTTGCAACCATCACTTGACACTCTAGTGCTGGATATAAGAAGCAATTCAATTCTTTTGCTACCTTACAATGAATAAACTTTTGGGTACTTCTTGAATCAATCAACACTATTACCTTTTTCTTCTTGATTTGTCCTTCTATCTTGATGGTTTGAGGAGTGGTAATTCCCACCAAATGCATTACAAGATATGGTTAGATTCATTTCTTCTTTATCTAGGCTTTGTTCCTGGAGTATATCCTCTTCTTTTCACCTTTCTTGCTCCTTTTCTTCTTCCTCTTCACAATCTATGTAGAATAATTTCTTCTTAGCACACTTATGAACTTTAGTGTATTTGATATCACAACTGTAACAAAGCCGTTTTACTCTTTTCTCTTCCAATTGCTATGGTGTCAACCTTATAGGTTGTGGAAGACTAGGGGCATCAACACTTCCATGTTTATAGTTGTGAGTGGTATGCTTCCTAGTTGCCATAATTTTGCTTTCCATTTTTCTTGCTAACTTGAATGCCTTCTCTTATGAATCGGGTTCCCAAAGGTGAACATCATGTTGAATATTATCCTTTAAAGTCCCTATGAACACCTCAATCCTATGCTCCTCTGGAATATTTTTTACCCTTATGTTCAATTTTTGGAACTCCTCAATGTGCTCCATTATTGAACTCCTCAAGTGTTGCTTTTGGCCCTTCAAGGGTTTTAGAATCTAGTATATTATTTTGATTACACTTAATATGGAGATTTAAAAGAAACTATGTTACATTTTCAGTTATAAACACTACATGTTCTTGTTCGGTTGCTTAGAATATTACCTTTTTTTTAACTTCATCTCACCCTATTAATTTGTATTCATCCTCGGAACATTAAGTTTTACAAATCTTATGAATTCATATAATTCAATAACTTCATTTCTAGCCCTAGTCACTATTACCCATTGCAACTACCTCTAATTTTTCCTTCCTATAGGAATTATACTTGGGCTTCCCTGTCCACCTAGTTGGACACCTATGGGAAACATAAGGTTTTACTTCTAGTTCTGCAGTAGGTACTTTTAGTTGGGAACTACAACCTCTTCTATACTTGGTCATAGCTCTTATTCAAGACACATCATGTACACCCTTGTTATTTAGAATTTAGTATTTACACTTCCACTAGTAATATGTAAAGCAAAAATTCTATAAGTCCTCTTTAATCAAATACCATATATTCATTCCATATAATCATTGTATGCTAAAACATTTTTTTTAATTTCAA
This sequence comes from Pinus taeda, assembly GCA_000404065.3. NCBI lineage: Eukaryota > Viridiplantae > Streptophyta > Pinopsida > Pinales > Pinaceae > Pinus > Pinus taeda. The sequence goes on from APFE030179867.1 coordinate 3,954, forward strand.
TACAAGTTGTGCATTTCAATACAGATTTTAATTCATTCAAGAACGTATAAACTAGCACAACAAGCTTTTAGACAGGTTACTCATTTATTAAATTTACTTAACTATACACAAACAACTATCTTTACAAAATATAATAGGATTAAATTTTTATAGTAAAACTTCTCTCCTGAAAGCACGGTGAATATCAGTTATTAGCAAAGTTTCACCACCCAACATTGAGACTGTCTTTTATGTCATGTCTCACCTTCAAGACTTTCCTTTCCCAACAGTTTTTGGAAATAAATGCCCCTAGAGGTATCTTGTACCTTGACATCACGACTCACCAGTCCAGTCTAGTGTTGTACCATTCTGAATCATCCTGAGGCTCCACTAACTCCCTATCCAGCTCAAGAACCTCACTTAAGAAATACTCTGCTTGATGTCAAGACCCATAACGAGTTCAAGTTTTCATTTTTTTCTCCATATCCTCCAACCTATGATGTGATCCCCAAAACTTCCACTGAGATAGAATTTCTCTCCTACTCTAGGAAACAGAGAAGGAGAACAAAAACATTACTCACTCTAATTACCTGTAAATAATTATAATTCATTTTTCCTAAATTTAATTTTATTATTACTCAATGCATCATGGTGTTACAACAACCAAGTACACAAGGGAGACATTTTCATGTATTATTATGTTAAAAGAAATACAAAATTATATATATCAACTAATATATGTGTATTCAAGAGATGTTGTGATAATGTTACTAAGACAAAAAAAACTTTCTTTAAACCATAAATTAAATAGTCCATTTTTCACTTTTATTTTACATCATACATTGTATAGTGAGATAAAGTAGTTGAAAAAAAAAAATGAAATTAAAATGACCCATGGTATTCATGTGTAATATAACATATTTTGGGTAAAATTAAGCTAGCATATATCCATAATAGTTTCATATTTGTAACGTGCAAACACCATTTCAATCACACAAACAAAAATTAATTACTATCAATTTTCGAGCCGGTAAATAATTACTCTTTGATATTATCCGTCACTCACACAAAAATTATTGTATATATAATCTTTCTTGGATCTTATAATTAATTTCCTCTAATTAATGGGCTTGTCAAACAACCTTCTTGCTTAAGCAAGACTATAGGTATTATTCTCAAATATTTAACATGGATGGTCCTATGTTGGTACTGCTCGAGTATGAAGATATGTGCCAGAGAATCATAACCAACTCTCCTGAATTCTCTGCTAGTTTAGTGTGCTAAGATTTGTATTGTCAATCTGGAAAGGTGGTCATGGATGGTGGAGATCATTCAAGGGTAGTTGAGGTAACTCAACGCCCCCTGTCCTCCACCTGCCATTTTCCATCCTTCCATCCATCGCTTTGTAACTCTTATGTAGTTAGGGATTATGGAATATTCAAGGTGGAGACTGCTTCGGGGATAAGTTGTCTTGTCCATCACCATAGTTGGCTACCATATGTCTTCTCTTGAGTTTTATTTACTAGCAATGGGGCTATCTTCGTTCCTCAGGAACAATCCCTGCAACTTAGTCATCTCAATGATTATTCACTAGATGATCCTTATGTGTTTTTCATAAATTCTCATGGATTCCAGCCATTTAACTTGCCTAGGTGATGGGTTCGACATGATTTTGCAACAGTTAAGTATTCCCAATATTTTTTCCCCTCTGATGTTTTTTGTTAACCTAGGTTTTTGAATGTTTGTTTACTAGAAGGTTTATCTAACCCATGTTGTCCTCTTGCTACCATGCTTTCTTTGCAACCATAGAGACTCAATTATTCTTCTGATATACGATGCGAGGTTACTCTACAAACCTCCTTATGCTAGTGGAGCGTTCACCTGGGTTATTTGTTGGCTTAGATAGAAAAAGTGTTTTCCTTGTAAATTAGTTTGGAAATTTCTTGCACACTATACCCGAAAATAGAAGTGACGACTTACTAGTTGTTTGGATAATGAATTTGTTAATTATTTTTTTTAAAGAGACAAATATGTCACGTTTCCCCACTTGTTTTTTCATCTCTATATTTGAAAAGGGGTTCCAACTAGCAAGACCACTCAAACCCCTTACAGTGCAACTATGTTCTTGGAGAAAATGTCTGGTTATTCGAGTCAATTGTCAAGTCTTTTTTTTTAATTTACAAATGTCTCCTTACAATAATGTTACTCTATTCATATTTATGAGTGAATTGCTTCTAGTTATGGCTCTATTTATTATTAAACCACATGATTGTTTTGTTTTCATAGCTTTACACATAGAGATTGATTTTTTTTAATATTTAATTTGTTACAGTCAAATTTTTGTTCGAATGTACAATTTTGTTTCCTTTTGGATTTCCATTTTACCAAGTGTGTTACTCTATTCATATTTATGAGTGAATTGCTTCTAGTTATGGCTCTATTTATTATTAAACCACATGATTGTTTTGTTTTCATAGCTTTACACATAGAGATTGATTTTTTTTAATATTTAATTTGTTACAGTCAAATTTTCGTTCGAATGTACAATTTTGTTTCCTTTTGGATTTCCATTTTACCAAGTCCTTCAAAATATCTTCTAATGTCTCTATTTTTTTTCCTTAATTGGTTACCCAATAGCCTACCAAATATGGTGGGGGAAAACATAGTTTCCAAACTCTATTCGCCTTCTGAATTGCAGCTTATTTTAATAGACAATGACCCAAGCTCTTAAGGATCCCCTTGTTGATACCCTGGGAATGAGTCATAACATGTGGGAACTAGATTTAGTTTGATTAAACATTGTTGAATCTCTTGTTCCAATATTAATGTTCCTTCGCTAGTTATCTGCATGTGTGAATTTTCATTTCTTTTGAAAACTATTGACTCTTCACAAGGAAATGTATGCAATTTACTTATTATTATTTTTCGAGTTCACTTGGGTTAGTATCATCTTAAATTACTTTGGTTATTACACATGAAATTCGTTATTCGCATATTAGGGAAAATAATCCCAGTTCTTTGCATGGAATTTATGCTCCTTCTTTGGTGTTTTAATGAAAAAAATCTTACTCTTTATAATCTATATTTTTGAATTGCTTTTAAAAGAATGTACATATTGTTGTGATATCATTACACATTTATTTCCTCCTCAAATGATTCAGATCTTAACAATATTCTTAACATGAAACGTGGACAACCATTTTTTCTTCATTCTTATATTTTTAGTTAGAAATGCCAGTCTATAATACAGAAACACAATAATGCAGTAAAATAAATTCAGTAACTTAAATGCATCAACTATAATAACTAGAACTAGAAGTCTCTCCTCCCAACCTTCATACTAGTAATGAAGTCCATATCTCCACCCGAGCTTCCACTCATACAGAGAGAATAGGTTCAATTCCCAAGTCATCTAGTCTCAAAACCATAAGGCCCTCGGTCCAGTTTAGAGTCCCAACATGTAGGGATATACTAAGGATTCCACTGGCCCATGTCCAACTCAGGAATCTCCTCATAACAACAGTACATTGTTCGCATGAACAACATCCTATGTCAGGTCTACGAATCCATTTTCTCTTCCCTCATCCCTATGGCTCTGTTAGTCATTTTTCCCTTGCTAAAAAGAAGAGAAAACATTCCTTGGAATTACCCTTTTCTAGGGAGGAAAAGAGGCTCGACTGACCTGAATGTCTAGAAAGTTTTTTTTTTGTGTTTTATTTGGTTAAGCATATTTAAAATTTTCTTCTAATAATAAAGGACTTAACGAAGTTTGAGTGAGTACATTTATTTGTTCTTCCAATTAGATCGAAATTAGTCCAAAGTTTGTAAAAGTAAATAATGTCAAAGTTAAAACATAAATTCATGAACAATCTTATAGGTGTCACATATTGCCTCCCTTTGACGAAACACCAACCTCAATGTTTATTTCAAACTGTTTAACCATGTTTGGATATGTTTGGCGCATGAATTCTTTATCCTCCTAGGTACCTTTGTCAGGGTTGAGGCGATTCCATTGCATTTTAACCTAGGTGATCACTCACCTCCATAGCATTGTTTCTCTCTGCTCTAGAAATTTCACAGGTTCTACCAACAACTCTTCATCTATTTCAACCTGCAGCAAAAGATTGTTGGTATAAATATAGATCACATCAACAATTTTTTTATTTCGCAATTCAATTCATTATATGATTTACCTAGATATCATGCGAGCTAATCACATGTCTAGAGTCATAGACATATATTTTTAATAATGAGACATGGAACACATCATGAATCATGATGTGGGTAGGTAAGGCTGGTCACTAAGCTACTAGTCCAATCCATTACTAAATTTGGAAGGGCCCATAACATCTAAGTGACAATTTAGCTCAAATTCCCCACCGCAGTGTGATTCTTTTAGGCTTAATTCATAAACAGACATGGTCTCCCGCTTGGAATTCTCAATAGGTCCTTTTCTTGTCTATGTAAACATTTTTCCTCTCTTAGGTAGCCTTTATGTTTTGATGTACCGTGTCAAATATCTTCTCCATTTCCACGAGCATGTCGGGTCCTAATACCAACCCATCCTGAGGATTATTCCAATTGGTAGGCACTCTGCATTTCCTCCCATATAATACCTCAAAGGGCCTCATTCCTAGAGATTCATGGTATCCATTATTATAACTGAATTCAACTAAGTGGAGATACTCCTCTCACTTCACTAGTTTTTGCATTGCATACATTCTTAACATATCCTCCAGCAATTTATTTAGGCATTCAGTCTATCCATTGGTTTGGGGGTGATATGTAGTGCTAAACATAATTTGAGTGCCCAAGCCCGTGAACAAAGCTTTCCAAAAAGCAGAGGTGAATTTCTCATCTGTTTTAGAGATCACCACTCATGGTATACCATGAAGTTGAAATATCTCTTTCATAAAAATATCAGAAATTTCAATTGTTTTATACATGGATCTCATAGGTATGAAGTGACCTTTCTGTCTTAGTTTGTCCACCACGACCATGATGGAGTTGTTGAATTTTCTAGTTTTTGGCAACCATGTTATAAAATCCAGTGTAATAGTATCCCATCATCCACATTGCTCTCCTTTCCTTTAAGATGTGTAATAACGAATTCGAATTCATTCAAAAAAGTAGTTCATCTCACTTGATGAGAATTCAAATGCAATTGGGTTAAAAAATCTGTTAAACTACTATGATCAGTCATTAGAAATAATTTCTTACCCAAAAAATAAAGTTGCCATACCTTCAAGGTGTGCACTGCAGCGGTTAGTTCCAAATCATAAGAGGATTATCACTTCTCATGGTCCTTCAGTTTTTGGGATTCTTAGGCTATGAATTTCACATAGTGCATCAGTAAACCCCCCCCCCATACCTTCGTGGCACAAAACCATACAAAAATTAAACTCTTTTCCTCGATCTAGTATTTTTAAAACAGGAGCAAAAGTCAATAACTTTTTCATGCATTCAAAAATTTGTTGACACTATGTCGTCCACTTGAAAACCCTTCTCTTCCTTTATAGGGAGATAGTTGGTAAGAACTTTTAGAAAATCCTTCAATAATTCGATGGTAATATCTAGCTAACCCCATGAAGGATCGAATATCAGGCACATTCATGGGAACAGGTCACTCCATGATGGTTTTGATATTTTCAAGGTCAACTTCAATTCCTTCCACTCAAATGACATGTCCTATGTACTAGATATGAGCTTGGTAAAAGTCACACTTACTATATTTAGCATATAACTAATTTTCTCGCAACATTTGCAGCATAATCCTTAAATGATTTTCATGGTCCTCCACACCTTTGGAGTATATAAGAATATCATCGATAAAAATTAACACAAACTTGTCTAAATAAGGATGAAATATACCATTCATCAAGCTCATAAATGTGGCAGGGGAATTGGTAAGCCCAAAGGGTAACACTACGAATTTAGTGTCCATATTGAGTCTTGAATCATGTTTTGCAAATATTGTCTTCCTTAATTCATATTTGATGATAGCCTGATATTAAGTCAATGTTTGAAAACACCTTGACCCCCTTACCTTTATCAAATAGATCATCAATCCTTCGTAGCATATATTTTTTCTTAGTATTCACCTTATTCAATTGTCTATACTTGATCCACAACCGAAGTGTAACATCCTTCTGATGTAGAAATAATACAGGAGCTACCCAAGGTGACACGCTTGGGCATATATATCCTTTTTCAAGTAGTTATTGTATCTAAATTATAAGTTCTATTAAGTCAAGGACACCCATATGATATGGTGTTCTAGACAATGGGATCGCACTTAGAATTAACTCTATGGTAAAATCAATGTTTCTCGTAGGCAGCAGCCCATGTATTTCCTCTGGAAATATATTAGTAAATCCGTGTATTATGGGTATATTTCTGACACTAGTTAGTTTGTCATTAGAATTTGTATAACCAACTTGAGCTGCATAAATTTGGCAGCATTTTCAAATGCACTTCCCTAGATGATTATCATTGATTTGCAGTCCACTATTGCCCAATGTTTCTCTAGCCAGTCCATTCCAACTAGTATATTATATATCCCAAGAGGAATAATATTCAAATTACCTATGATTTTCTACCCTACTACCTTTAGGGATAATTTACCACATTAGCAACAAGCCTTCACTTGGCCCTAGTATCCAGTTGCGCCAGCTAAGGGTTTTTAAATTTTACTTTTGGTAAGTTACTTAATTCTACAAATTTTGGGCTAATGTAGCTCATGATTGCACTTGGGTAAATTAGAATGGAAACATAATATTTAGATATCTTACCCTCCAACTCTATCATCATAGGTCGATATTTATCCTGGCCATCATCCATGGCTGCATTAATCCATGGAATATTTTTGACATCATCTCCAACAATGGAGGCTTCTTGAAGGTTTGTGACCTTTTTAGTACAAGCACGGTGAGAGAAATTTTTGAAATAATGAAGTTCCCCAAAACCCCAACATTGCAGAGGGTTTTTTCGTTGTTGAATAGTCTCTGGTCGACTTAACACCTCTGATAGTTTTTTTTCAACCTGTTACCCTGTTCAGTGTTGATTCCTCCTAGTCACTTTTGTCTGCATTTTCCAATTCATATTCTTGACATTTGGGAATCTCATCCCTCAAAAGTTATGAAAATTCCTTTGACCATTTTTGTTTAGTCCCCACTTGTTACCTTCTCCATTTTCTTTGATAGGCAGGCTACTGATAAATGTTGTATCTTGGCTTTTTCCTACCTAAAGTATGGGACGTATCAGAGCAAGGACATACATTTAGTGATAAACTCATCACTAGTCAGTGAGCCCAACCTTAAATCATGAAACTCTCTTGCATTCTCATCATAGAAGCGTTTAGTTAAATATTTGTCCTTGAAGTACTTCTAGAATTCGTCCCATGTGACCTGTTGATCATCAATTCCCTAGAAATATTTGACCTCCTCCTACCAAAGAGTACCTTTTCCCTATAGTTGAAAAATTGCCAATCGAGATTTCATGTTATTATCATATTCATATACTTGGAAATATTTTTTCATGTTAACTAGCTAGGCCTCAACAACTTCCTTATCCTCTCTGTCACACACCGAAGGTCCTATCTTCTTAAATTTGCCTTGCAGTTAAATTTTCTTCTTCTTGGGACCTTTGCCAAGCTTCTTTCCTCATCATTATGTCCCCCTTCTATTTCCTTATGGTACACCTCATGATGAATTGTCTCTATGAAGTCCCCATTTCTTGCACTAGGGTTGGGTACCTGATGATTTTGTCGATCTGATAGACTTTTTAGAATCCTCTCTTGTTCCTATCAGAGGCTTTTATTGTAAGCTCTAAGGTTCCTCATTTCTATTCACAGTTGTTGCACCATCTCCAAAAATGTTGCATTTTCCAGTCTTGTCCCAACTACACCCACATTTCTGGGTTGGTTTCTATATACAGTACGTCACACCCTAATCACGGTTTGGTTCCACTCCGCATCTTGTTTTTTGTTTTCTGTGCATGATAGAAATGCTGATAATTACTTTATCTTGCTTGCCCACAATGTTGAACACTCAGCACTAATACTACTTGTAACGTGCAAACAACATGTCACTCACACATTTTTTTAATTCCTATCAATTATCTAGCCAGTAAATAATTACTATTTGATCTCTATGTTAAACGTAAAAGTCCTTTGCATGCCTACATTTACCATAGAATTTAACGTGCATTATATGGTTGTTGACTTTATGTGTTTCTCACTAGAAAATTATTGTATATATAATCCTTCTGAGTTCCTATAGTTAATTTCCTCTGATGAATGGGCTTGTTAGACAACCTTCTAACTTCATCAAGACTATAGGTATGATTCCAAAGCATTTAACATAGGTGTCCCTATACTGGTGCCTCCCCAATATGAAGACACGTCGCCATGGAAACATGGTGAACTCTCTTGAATTCTCTATTGGGTTAGTGTGCCAAGATCTAGAACGTTGATCTGGAAAGGTGGTCATGCACGGTGGAGATCATTCTAGAGTTCTGCCACTTTGCAACTCTAATGTAGTTAGGGTTTATGTAAAATTAAACCACGAGACTGCTTCGAGGGTAACTTATCCATTCCACCACCACGGTTGACCACCATATGTCTTCTCTCGAGTTTTATTTCCTGGCAGTAGGGCCACCTTCATTCCTTAGGAACGATCCCTCCAACACAGTCATCTCTTGCTCCACGATTATTCATGAGATTCGTCTTTCCCTTCCAACACTCATAAGCTTTTTCCTATGTGTTTCTCGTAAATCACCATGATACTCTGTTGTTAATTGTGTTGTTCGTTTAATCTATAGGTTCTCTTCGTCCATGGATTCCAATCATTTTACTCGCCTAGGTGATAGGTTCGACCTAATTCTGCAATAGTTAAGTATTCCATATCTTTTGTTTCCCCTCTTATGCTTTTCATTTACAGAGGTTTTTAAATGTTTGTTTACTAGTGGGTTTATCTAGCCCTTGTTGTCCTCTTGCTGCCAGGTTTCTTTGCAGCCATAGAGACGTCAATTCTCCTTTTGATATACGATGCCAAGTTACTCTACAAACCTTCTTATGCTGGGTCAGGGTTCACGTGGTTTATTAGTTGGTTTAGACAGAAAAAGTGTTTGCCTTGTAAATTAGTATGGGAATTTCTTTCATACTATACCCGGTAATAGAAGTGATGACTTACTATTTGTTTGGATAATGCTTTTGTTATTTTTTTTTTTAAGATTCAAATATGTCACATTGCCTTACTAGGTTTTTCTTTTGTATTTTTTCAATGGGGTTCCCCTACCAAGACCACTCAAACCCCTTACAATTCAACTAAGTTCTTGGAGAAAAGGTCTAGTTATTCGAGTTGACTTTGAAGTCTTTTTTTTTAATTTACAAATGTCTCTTCTTACAATAGCGTTAGTCTAGTCAGATTTATGAGTGAACTACTTCTAACAATGGCTCTATTTATTGTGAAATCAAAGGACTATTGTGTTTTCGTAGCTTTACACACACAGATTGATTTTCTCTAATATTTAAATTGGTACAGCTAGTTTTTCATTCAAATGTACAATTTCTTTTTTCATTTTGGGTTCTATTTCCTTCTGGTTTTTTATTTTACCAAGACCTTCATGGTCCCTTCTAATGTATGTAGTTGTTCTAGCTTAATTAGTTACCCAATAGCCTAGAAAATATGGTGGTGGAAAACAGAGTCACGAGACTCTATTCACTTTTCGAATTGTAGTTTAGTTTAGTAGACACCAACCCAAGGTCTTGAGGAGCCCTCTCTTGATACCCTTGGATATGGTCATAACATGTGGGAGCCAGATTTAGTCTGATCAAACATTGTTGAAGCTCTTGTTCCAGCATTATTGTTCCTTCACCAGGTATCTGCGAATGTGAATTTCCATTTTTTTTGCAAACTATTTACTGTTCACAAGGAAATGTATGCAGTTTACTTATTATTCGTTTATGTGTTCACTTGGTTTAGTATCATCTTGCATTTATCTACTTATTACACTAGAAATGCGTTAATTCTTTGTTAGGGAAAATAATCCAAGTTATATCCATGGAATTTATGCTCCTTATTTGGTGTTTTAATTAACAAAAGCTTACTATTTATAATCTATATTTCTGAATTTATTTTAAAAGAATGTACACACTGTTGTGACACCATTACATAGTCCTTTCCTACTTAACTAATTCTGTTCTTGACATAATTATACAAATTGGGTACTTCTATATATTCCTAAGAAGAACTAAGGACTAATGTAAATACATTAACTATACCAACCAAAACTATAAGTCTCTCCTCCTAACCTTCATTCCGAAAATGACATCGAGGTCTACTCCCGAGCTTCCACTCGTCCACACAATCTAGATTCAATTCTCAATTTGTCTAGTCTCCAAACCTCAAGACCCTCAGTCAAGTTTAGAGTCCCAACCTATAAGGATCTAGAAAGGATTCCACTCGCCCAAGTCTAGCTCAGGGACCTCCTTAGAACATCAATACACTATTCGCTTGTGTATAGTTTTCTCTTAGGTCTACCTATATTATATCAGATTATATTAGCTAAAATATAATAATATAATATTATGTTTTACCCTATTTTTCCCCTCAATTGGTCCATTTAGTATTGTAATACTTCTTTATATTTAAAGTTTGAAAGTGAACAAACCCAAATATAAAATTAACAAGGGTTGAGAAATATAGAATAAAATGTAATATTTAGGTTGAAGTGTGATGGGAAATATTATGTAAAATGTAATAATATTACATTTAAATTAGTATTTCTCTACCCTCTTTGCTTTTATTGAGCGAGGTGATAATAAATACTTGGTAACATATAATATTATTTTATCCAAAAATTTCCCTCACCCTATTAACTTTTTATTAATAACATTTAACTTGGTCAAAAAAATAAAAATGAACAACTATATTTATAATTAATAAATAATAATTAAACAAGCTTATATCACAGGTCTAATTTCTTCAAACACGGATTTGATTCTTCTTGATTGTTATTAAATCCAAAATTAAAATAAACTTAGCGAATTATAATTCACCATGCGTTAAATAACAAATAACCTTACCATACCAACAAAGAAATGGTGTGGTAATGTGACTGCCGCAAGTGATGACAAACAATAAATAATAAGAAAGTCTAAGAAACAAAAATAAAAATAACAATGTAATGATTACAGACTGATATGAACAAGAAATAAGAATTAGAATTATAACGAGAAATGGTTTTTTTTGACGATAGATTAAACTCTATTCACTCATCCTCATACTCCATCCAAGCATCAGAGGGAAAATTCTTTGACCACACGCAGCAAATTCCCTCTTCATTAGCTGTGAAAATCTCTCCAATTCTTTCGTCGTATGCAAGTGCCACGATTTCACGTGACAATGCAAGCTCTCTGATCTGAGAACGAGGCTCATTCGTAATCTTTGCGAGACATTCTCCTGTAATAATGCTGCTAATATTGATCGTACATTTTTCAAACAGCCTCACTGCATCGCAGAAGGAAATGATCATATCCTTCTCGTTTGCAATGTAAGTTCCCCTCTGAAACTTGTCAAAGACGGGCAGACGGATCGGATGGTCTTCAAAAGTGATCAAAATGTCGCCTCGCATATTACACAGGTGAAGGCTTCGACTTCTGGTGTAGCACAAGAAACAGTCCAATTTAGGTAAATAGTAAGGCTCCACAATTGCTTCTAAATTTGTTGGGATTACTTGAGGGACCTCACCAGATATATCAATCACTTGCATATTCCATCCATGTTGTTGCAGACATATTCTATCATCGCCGCAGAGCGCAGCGAACTGTAACCGAGCTTCATGATGGTTGAGATGGATGATACCTTCCTGACACAGTTCTCCATCCCGTTTCGAATAAATTTTGAACGATACATCGCTCGTATTTCTTGGGAATCCTCCATCGAAATATATCACTACGTACATATTTCCACGACTTTGAAAAGACCATTCTATTTTCCTTTCAACTGGTATACCTCTTTCAAATGGTATACCTCTTTCGAGTGATATGGTGGATATCTGATTGTATTCTTTCAAATCAAAAACTTTGAACACTCTCTCATCTTTATTGTAAATCACGCCTCTGCAATTTGGAATATCGAAATCCCAAGTAACCGCGTCCGCTTCTTCGGCATAAATATCTCTGTATTCATCTGTTCGTCCTGCTTTTACAGATGCTACTTCCACGCTTATAATCTTGAGGTAGGGCAAAGATTGATGATAACCAACGATTATGAGTGAATTATTATTAGAATTGTAGTAGGTAGATACAATCTCCATCTGACAATTCAGTGTTATGGGTCTACCATATTCGTCCTTCAAAGGCCAGACTTTGCCGGTCCGTCCAAATGGAATGAGATGGCCACTGCAAAAAACGCATATTATGTCATCTGCTATAACCAAGTGTGTGACCCTTTCGTCTATGTAGAAGACATGTACATGGTAATCCCAGAAACTATTTGGCAGTTTCCCGTTTAACTCTCGGCGTTGCAGGCCGTGGAAGGAATTCCTAGACAAACACTTATCCCCGTGCCTTGACATTTTCTATCTTCTGTGAAAATTCACTGTGGTTATCCACTATTCGCCCAGCTATGTATCGATGTTGATGCCGGAGCGTTGATGCTCTTCCCTATGTGAAAGAGTTAATAGTATTCTAACAATAAAGTATATTTCGTTCTTTCACTCTCAATCGCTTTTTATTTCACAGGTTAATGCAAGTTATAACAAAGTTGTTTTATTCTTTCGTCGTCAGAGGTAGAGAGATTTTCATCTTAGATTCCTACTCTACTAAATGAATCTAGTTAATATATTATAATTACACATATGGATATATCTTATTATTGTTATTTTTTAGTTCAGCCGACATTACTTTTCCATTATTTGTTTAGAGATAGATTCTCTATTCTCTATTGTTATAATTTAATTATAATTGATTATTAGGTAAACGCAAGAGATTAAACTTGCATGGAATATGGTATAATATTCACAGTGGTATTCACCAATAAACACTTCGGATTTGTTTCGAAGTTAATTATGGTATTTTAATTAATTGAGTTATAGGCTCATTTTACTGGAGAGAAGTTAATTATGGTGTTTTAATTAATTGAGTTATAGGCTCATTCTACAAGAAAGTATGATGTGTAACCATGTCCACTCTCATCAAAGTTGAAAGTTTGCTCATGTAACTAAATTAAAATTTTAAAAATCTCAAAACTATAAAAGATTAAATAACTATACAAAACATTTAAATAATGTTCACTCATAAAAAAATATAGGTGAAGAAATTGGATCGTGCTGGGCTCATGATAGATCCTTGTTTGAAATGGAATTATGCTAATTTATCTCAAATTGATTGACTAAAAAAAATGTCATATAGCATATTATATCAAAAGCTATTTACAAGTTCAACATGTCTATGGTAAGCTCTAGTGAATGTTCAAGGTTAAAAATTTTGTCCATGTCTTTTTAAAATGTATATATGTTTAAATCCTATATTAATTTTTTATTTAATAATAATTTAAAATAAAGATATAGCTTAGTTACTTTTTATAATTTGTAATTTGTTAATGAGACAAGTATTATGCTGCTTATCATGAATTGATATTGATCACTATTTCATTTATATGACAGCCTAGTGTAACCTTATATAACAAGGGCACAAACATTGAAGTGACAATACCTCTTTCATGGTGGGTAGTAGAGCTTTCTTTTCCCAATAACTATAATTTTAGATAGGATTTGTATTTAGACAATAGACCATCTAATCTAATACATGGAAATGTTATAATGGTACAATAATATTAAAAACTTCATGTCAATTTAGTTAAAAAATATAATAGAAAATAAAAATAATAAATTGATTTGATTCATTATATTGTAATTTTTTGATTAATAAAATTATAAACAAATTCTATAAGAAATATCACAATACACATATCATAAAAACTTACATCAAATATGTTATTAATAAAAATACAGAGTTTAATAAATATAATTAATAAACAAATTGTATACTCATATTACTATACAAATTGAAGTAATAATTCATATTTATAATCACTATATTTCATATTTCAATTTTATATATATAATATAATATAATTAAAAGTTTTTAGACATGCTAAATTATATAATATAAAATTAATTAGAAACTATAGGATTTATGGTAAGGTTTAGATTCATTAGTTTTCATCTAAAAATCAAATTTCTTCCAACTATAAAGTTTTTTTTTCCTAGTTTTGAATAAAAAATTCATTTGAGAATTTATCTCTCCTCATATTTAATATTTGAAATTAAAATTAATTTAATAAATTTAATTAAGTATAAAATAATATACATATTAAACATAATAAAAAGACATTAATATAATTAATTTTCATTTAATATTTGAAAAGTATATATATAAATGAACAAGGATCTTTGTAAATGAAGATCGCATCTGAGAGGACCAAGGTGAACTTAGGAAAGAATTCAAAAAGGTCAAGGAGGAAGGAAAGGTAGGGAAATGGGAAATCATTAGGAATAGGAAAACTATTATTAGAAATAAAGTCTGAATCATGAGTGATAAATAGGGACTTGCATCACTCTAGATCCTCTTCTAGAATTGTTGTGATTTTCCATGGTGTAAAGTTCCTATCTTAAGTTGGATCCCTAGTGATATTGATCTTATTCTTTTAGTTGAAACTTGGGAGAATCATGAATCTGGGGTTTCTCAATTTGACGTTTTCACTCTTTGGTCATCTTGGAATAAGAAATCCTCTCAGAGAGGTTTTGTTGGTAACCATGTCATGACTCGTAGAAGGAAATAGGATGTCAAACCATAAACAAGCAAGAATAACCGTTTTACATATGCAAGAAAATATAAAAAATTCTTTAGAAACAAGTAGGTAGAGTAGTAATGAATGATGGTAGATTATTAACCAGTAATAGAGAGATATTTGAAAACACGTTGAATTAGGGTTGTTGTAGGATTTCAGAGTTGGAAGCCATGGAGGGGCGAGAAGGGGGGAGCTCCACTCCCTCCTACGGTCATGTTGTAGCAAACTGATTCAAGAAGCCCATGGAAGCGAAATCAGGGGGTACAAACAAAGGAAAACAACAGACTACAAAGGTAGGCAGAGATGCTGGAGGAAGTCTGATGAGAGAAGCGTGCAAGAGTAGATAGCCAAAAGGATAAACCTAGGAATAGGACAGGACCATGTAAACATAAGGTTTCCATCACACCCTGTGTGGTGTTGAGTGATACAATGCTATAGGCGCACAAGGAGCACATGGTCACTTATGCAATGATTTGTAAATTCATGGGGTTCTGGCCAACAAAGAAGGCACTACATGCATGGATAAAGAACCATTGGAAACCTAAGGGAGAAATAGAGCTACACCTTGGATCCAAGGGTTTCTTCACAGATGTGTTTACGAACCTAATGGATAAAGACTAGGTGTTTGAAGGAGGTCCTTACTTCTATGTGGTTGTTGGACTCTATATGAGGCCATGGGTAATGAACTTTGTTCTGGAGCGAGAAACATTTACATCGGTGTCGGTGTGGGTAAGACTATATTCCCTACCTCTAGATTACTGGATACCAGAATTGTTAAAAACCATAGGTAATAAACTAGGGCATTTTTCAAAAATATCATAATCCACTCTACGAGGAAAATATACCTCATTTGCCAGAATATGTGTGGAAGTGCTTTCTGGAGATTTTCCGGATGAAATAATTTTAGAAGTATATGATGAAGAATGGGTATAGGTGGTGGACTATGAGCATGTACCCTTCAAGTGTAGCAAGTGCCATGAACACGGGCACCTCTTTAGAGACTTCCCTTTAAGCAAAATGGAGGGTGGCATAAAAGCAACCTCTGGTAAAGCGACTTAAAGGTTTACCAAGGTGGGGGACAGAGGAAAAGGAGGGAGAAAAAACAATAAAGAAAATCTATGAAGCAAAATATCCTAGTCATAATAGGTTCAAGATATTAGAAGAAGAAGAAGGGGATGAAGGAATGAATCAAGTAACTCAGAACAATCAGCTAGAGAAGGAAAATGATGAGAGAATGGAGGATAGACTTGTTAAAAGCCAGCAAAGGGAGGATGAGCCAAGCTATGGGACTTTATAGGGAGCAAGAGATGACCCCAAGCAAAGTCGATATAGAGGATCATGAACTGCAGGACATACTGGAAAGGGAGCATCTCGATCTTAAAAGTTCCTAGAGGAAGGAACAACCGAAGGAGTGGATTCACTACCTAAGGATGAATTTAACAGAGTGCAACAACTCTTCCTCTGGAGAACGCAAGGAAGGGGAGCAGGAATCAAAAGGAACTATGATATTCAGGACAATGAAGGGGTTAAAACTATGGAGGCTACATGGTAACAAACGGCCAAGAATCGAGGAAGGAAAAGAGGAAGAAAAAAAAATGAGTTGTTGATTGAATGTGTAAAACTCATGATCAACTCAGGTAAGATGAAAGACCTAGCTAGTGACTCCCTTACAAATAATTCTTAATGAAGCTTACAACATGGAACATTAGGGATCTAGGAAGCAAAAGGAAACAAATAAATCTCAGCAATAGAATGAAAGTATAAAAACCTAATATGATATTTATTCAAGAAACAAAATGTTCAATAGAAAAAATAAGAGAAAAACATAGCAAATGGTTTATTAAATAGGAATATCTAGAAGTTAAAGTAGATAAAACAGCAGGAGGAATTCTCACACTTTGGAGCCCTCAGAAAATAGGAATCCTAGATGTTGAAGCATCTAGGAACTATCTATCAATGGTCATCCAACCTTTGGGGGACAAGGATGATTATTTGATTACAAATGTTTATGGCTCTTTAACATGATTAGGTCCCTATCAGAAAAAAGGTGGAACTAGATCACTAGGCAGAGATTCCATAGCATTTCAGAAATTCATAAACAACATGAGGCTAGTAGATACAGAGACAAGTAATGGTATCTTCACCTGGAACAATAAAAGGAGAGGTGAAACCACCCAAGGGATGGACATATCCTCCACCACTCTCAGATGACGAGGAGGAAGAAGATGTGGAACATGTCACTCCTAGCGAGACCAATAAGATGAACAAAGAACCAAAAGTGGAAGACATAAATCCATAAGAACCTATAGACTTACAGTCAATAAAGATACCAGAATCAATGGATATCAGTGGATCTAAATGGAAATACATATCAGACACATTAGAATCTGATAAAGACAACCCCCAACCTATGTCTGACACAACGCTAGCACTTATATCTCCAATATAGACTTAGTGGGGGTGGAGAAAGGTTGAGAAGAAAAAGGGGCCGAAAAGCTTGGCTTTTGCCCCATCTATACATTTGTTTCTTGTTTCTTTTCATGATCTTTGATTAGCAACTATATTGTTGATGCAATGCGCCATAGCATCTATAACATGTAATTTTTTTTAATTAATAAAATTACAATTTTTCCTTTGAAAAAAAAAATAAAAGGGGAGGAGAGTCTCAAGTGGCCTCAAAACTTGACAAATTTATTATCTCAGAGGAACTCATCCTTACAGGCCCTGACTTGTCAGCTAAAGTACTCCCTTTTGGTGGCTCAGATCACTAGCTTGTTCAACTTGAAGTGTCCTTTATAGCAACTCCAAGAAGCAAACCTTTCAAGTTTGAAAACATTTGTCTTACCCATCCTGACCTATCAACAATATTGAAAAACGATGCACAGAGGATATGCAAGTCTATGGCATAAAAATTTTCCTCCTACATAAAATATTGAATCACATCAAACCTAGGCTTAAATATTGGTATAAGAATGAGTTTGGAAACATTTTTGAATTCAAAAATACAGTTGAACAGAAGCTACAAGAAATTAGCCAAAATCCTCATAACAGATGGCTTCAACGAGGAGATAAAGGAACAAGTTGACCATAATCAACAAGAATAGGAAGGATTATGAAAACAAGACAAAATATTTAGGAAACAAAAATCAAGGGTACTACAGTTAAAGGAAGGAGGAAAAAATACTTGGTTTTTTCACAAAGTCACCATGGCTCACAAGTCTCATAACAGGATTTCAAAAATCAAAGATTCTCAAGGAAATCAACTCAATACCCACAAAGAAATAGAAGTTGTGTTGGTTCACATTTCCAATGCATAGCTGAGGAACCTCTTTTAGATAGATCTCAATTCATCAATGAATTTACAAAGCACAATCCTAAGCCTATGACAAGAGAAGACAACTATAATCTAAACAGAACAATGAATGAGGAGGTCAGCAGAGTCATCAAAGAGATGAAAAAAGGAAAAGTGCTAGGTCCAGATGGCTTCAATGTTGACTTCTTTGAAGCATGTTGGGGAATAGTCAAGCATGATGTCATCGATGTGGTGGACGACTCAAGGAAAAACAGCATGGTCTTGAAGGCGCTTGATACCTCTTTCATATCCTTGATTCCAAAATAGGTTAGTGCTATGCCACTAGACAGAGTTAAACCAATAGCATTATGCAATGTGGTGTACAAAATTATTTCCAAAATAATTGACAACAGGCTTAAGCCCCTTCTTCCAAATCTCGTGTCCGAAGAGCAAACTAGATATGTGGAAGGTAGGAAAATTCTCAACAATATCATTCAAGATCACGAGGTGGTTCACTCACTTAAGAACAATAGGCAGGGAGGAATTATTATACAACTTGACATAGAAAAGGATTATGATAAGCTAAGTATTGCTTACATCAGGGAAGTTCTAATAGCTTTTGGCTTCGACCATAACTGGATAAGATGGGTAATGGCCGTTGTAACTACCTCCAGTTTCTCAATCCTATTAAATGGTTCATCATCCACAACCTTCAAACCCTCGAGAGGTCTCAGACAAGGAGATCCACTCTCACCCTTTCTCTTTATTATCATGATGGAAGGGCTTGGAAATTCTATCAGATTTGCCAAAGTAGAAGGTCAAATCTAGGGTCTCAAACTTACCATGAATGGAGAGGCTTTCACCCATCAACAATTTGTGGATGATACCATGCTGCAGGGTATTCCCATGGTCAAGGAAGCTCTAGCATACAAACAAATCTTGAGCGAATTCGCAAAGGCTACGGTTACATAGGTAAGCATGTCCAAATCAAAGATCTTCCTTTTTAATACTAACATCGCTATTTAGATACATATTTCTAGAATTCTAAGCTTTCAGGGAGATATACTGCCCTCCAAATATTTGGGAGTATCTCTAACAGACAAACCTCTAAGCAAGGAAGTTTGGGAGCTTGTGACAAATAAGCTCCAAGAAAAA
>APFE030179870.1:1700-38118 GCA_000404065.3 Pinus taeda
ATATATAGAAAGGAGGTTTTGTCATTTGTATCATCCAAGAATTGTTCATTTATGTAATTTAAAGGAGGTTTCCCCCTCGAAGAGGTTGAATTCTAAGGCACAGATCTATCTTTTCTATCTTTTTCTTGAGCTGGTTTCATAACATTTTCCTTCAATGTTTCGAAGGACTTCTGCTATCTTCCTCCCCATTGGAAGACCTGTTTCACACTTGTCAATGTGTGCAAAGGTGTTGCAATAACAAAGAAATTAGCAATAAATCTCCTCCAATACTGGACTGCACCTAAAAAGCTATGGACCTCAATTACACTAGTAGGCTTAGGCCAATTTAAAATTGCTTCAACTTTAGAGGGATCAATTTTTAACTAACCATGACCAACAATATGACCTAGGTAACCCAAAGAGGTTTTCCCGAACTCACACTTTGACAATTTTACAAAGATTTTTTCTTTTTTTAGTACATCAAGCACTTTCTTTACATGACACACATGCTCAGCCCAGCGCTTACTAAAGACAAGTATATCATCTAAATATACAAGAACAAATTCATCAATGTAAGGCTAAAAGAGATCATTCATGACCCTCATAAAAGTGTTTGGAGCATTGCAAAGTCCAAATGGCATCACAATCCATTCGAACAACCCATGTTTGGTCTTGAAGGCAGTTTTCCATACATCCTGCTCTGCGATTCGGACCTGGTGATAACCACTGTGCAAATCCAACTTGGTGAAATAAACAATATTCTTTAATTGATCTAATAAATATATATGCGTGGAAGGGGATAGCGATTTTTCACTTTAATTTTGTTAAACACATGGAAATCCACACACATCCTCCATGTGTCGTCTTTCTTTTGCACTAAGACAATCGGTGAGCCACACGGATAGGTGCTCGGCCTAATGACCCCATGTTCTAGAAATTATTACACTTGTCTCTTGATTTCCTCCATCTCAATCGTCGACATCCTGTACATGCCAATATTTGGTAGAGGAGCATCATGCTACAAATGGATCTCGTGTTGGATTTCCCTCTTAAGAGGTAATCCCTTCGGTTCCTGAAACAGATCAGCATAGTTAGAAATTAATTAAGATAATTCTTGTTTATGTTCTTGATCGCAGCCCTCGAAAGCATCAACAAATTTGGCCTCTTTTTCCCTTACGACCATAAGCATGCAATCCTTGCTGGAATTCACTAGTCTTTTCATTTGTCCAGCACTTACAAGGCTGGCATTGATTTTATTTTGATGAGCCCTTACTATATATTCTACCCCATCTTTTGTGATTTGGTATTTGTTTTCATGGTGAAAGAAGACTGTCTTTCTATCATACAGGTATGGGCTCCCTAACACCATGCCACATATATCCAGTGGTATTGCATCCAGTTCTACTTCGTCTACTAGCTTAGAAGCAATTACAAATTTGACCTTAAACTATTTGGTTATATTCAGTTTTTCTTTATCATGTATCCAACCAAGTGGGTAAGGTTTCGAGTGTGGTTTTGTTTCTAAGCCAAGTTTCTTTACCAGGGATTCTACAATTAAGTTTGCTTGAGACCCAGTATCAAACAAAGTTTCAACTTTAGTGTGATTTACAACAACTTTGATATGAAATAGTTCAATTCTCTTTTGGTCACTAGGAAGGGACTCATTTACAGAACTGGTGCCTTCATGCGATTCAGAATTGACATGAGGTGTAAGAGTACCTTTTGTTCCTGCTGTTGGGATCAATGCTTCATCTCCTGAATCTGAACCAAGGTCTTGTTGTGATGTTGCCACTGTCTTCTGCTTCCCTTTTCCTCCATACTTCTTTGGATGCTTTTCTGGCTGTTACTTCCAACAGTGATTGTCATCGCAGCCTTCCTTTTTGCAATTATTGCAATACGACTGTTCTCCCTCTTTGGTTGCTACTGTTTTCTTCTCCTTCTCCTTCCATTTTGATTTAGATTTGTCATTGGGAGGTTTGAATGGTGGTTTTCTGGAATGATCGTCTCTTTCATTTTTTCCCCTATTCTCAATATGAATTGCCTTTACACTTGTTGAGTCAATAGTGGTTGGTTCAAACAACAACAATGAATGCCTAATATAACTATGCAATGAGCCAATATACTCAGTTACAACTTTAGGTGTATCAAGTGCAATACCCAAATTCAGTGCTTGTTTTCTAATTTCCTCTGTAAAACTATAAACATCCTGACCTTTGCCTTGCATTAAATACTGCCAATTCATTAATGTTTTTTTCTTGTATCCTAAGGGATAAAATTGTTACTTTAACATAGAAATAAAATCAGGCCATGAGGAAAAGAGGTTACCCACATTCTTATTGCACTGCAATTTGCTCTCCCACGAAACAAGAGTGGTGCTGCTTAGCCATAGAGAGGCCAGCTGAATCTTTGCCTCATCCTCCATGATCTATTGAATCTTGCAGTAGACCTCAATCTGCCTAATCCAATTATTAAGCTTTTCTGCATTGCTTTCACCATTAAACATGGGAAGATCAAAGTTAACATCTAATTTAAAGGAAGGCTTCTTAGATGCATCCTTTGAATTTCTATGATTATGGTGGTGAGAGGAAGGAGAACCTTCACTCCCAGAAGGAGAAGGAGGGAGTTCCTCTCCACCATTCCCATGTGTTCAACCTTGTCCTTCTAGGTTTCTTTCCTTTGCTTTCTCCAGCCTTAAAATGAGGTGACTAATATTCTGTTTCACTGAATAGAAATTCTTGCAGAAATTGCGCTCCTCTTCAAGATGAGCTTCATCTTCTGCCATGTTTCTCCTTCGATGTGCACACCCCGCTTCGGGATCGAAAGGCTCTAATTCCCCTTCGCCTCTTCGTCATATATCTCTTGTTAGCATACAAACATGCAATTCACATCTAAAAATACCTGCTCTGATACCACTTGATCCAAGATACTTTTGCTTATAGATGTATGAAAAGAATCACATGTAAAAAAAATTGTAGCTTAACATGGAATTATAAGGTGCACACAAGAAAAGAAGAAGAAACGCATAAAAAGCATGAAAGAAGACACAAAGACTTGATAACGGAGTTCATCCAACTTGGACTATGTCTCCAGGCCTTGCTTGATCAATGGGGAGGCCCTTATATTAAATGGCATAAAAAGAAGAGAATGCAATCATCTAATACATCAAAAGAGGCTTATACCTCCATTCTGAAAGATGGCTGAGAACAGAAGAATTCAGATGGAGAAGTGGGTAGCACCAATGCGTCCATGGCATTAAGAGGTGCTGAAAAACATCTAAAAATTGTCCAAAATAGGCAAAATGCACTATCGGCCACCTGAAAGCTCTTCTTCCTCGAATAGCGTGTTGAAATTCCTCTCCCCCCTTTGTTTTTTCTCAATCATCAGAATTTATAGTGCCTTTGTTAGGATAAATCCCTCTTAAATTGGGGTTGTTTGGCATAAAATAGAGGCCATTTGAATGGAAGGGTTGGCAGGTGCAACGGAGCCTTAAAAATAGTCTTTTTATCATTAAAGCGATAATACACTAAAAACCCCGTAAAACACTAAAATCTGACCAAAAGTTGTTTACCCAGATTTCAAAAAATATTAAATCGGGCATATATACTCGTCGAGTCCGAGCCCGATATCGCAATCACAAGTCATTGAGGTCCAAGGCCCTGTTTATCGGGGAACTTTGCCGACCGCCAATTGCCAATATCGGCGTCGGCCGATCTCACCCTTGATCGCCGATGTCGATTACCCCGATATCGCCGACACCGCTTCCACTGATCTGACCGCCCTCCGATCATCGATTTGATCTAATTGAATATCACCGATTGGGGGGTTCCATTGTGCTCCTTAATTCCTCCCCTTTGGATATGTCGATTGCAATTTTTCCCTTTAAAGCTTAAAAGTCCATTTTTAAAGGAAAATGCTTCATTTTCCTAGGGAACATAACAACCTTCTTTTTGTGATAACTTCATCATCCGGACTCGGATTGAAGTGTCGTTCATGCCATTGGAATCAAGACAACGAGATATACACTTTCGTCCTAGGTCAACTTCATTCTGAGCACTTTGATTTTGGAGCTTTTCCATGCCATTGTATCTAAAGATCCACCTGGATCATATACAAAGTCCCAAAACTCCAATACAATGCAATCATAATGAAAAACATAATTCCTTTGTTTAAGCTCTATGGTATGGTTTGATTTGGGTGAGTGGTTATAGGTTATGGTTATTGGTTTCTTTGCAAAATTTTGAGCTCATTATTGACAAAACCTTTGAAGTCTAATGATGATGTCAAGGTTTGATGACTCAATGAAGTTGTAACTTTGTTCTGGTAGGAAAATTCATTGGAATATTATTGGGTGTCTAGTTACAACCTTTTTTCATGACATCGAGCCACAATGGAGTTCTTTATATAGTGTTGACTATATAGAACGAGGGTGAGGTAATGCATTGGCAAGCCATGGTCAAGCTCCATATATAGTATTGGCTATGTAGAAATGAGCCACGAGGGTAAGGTAAGACACAGTGGATTTTGGTTTATAGTAGTGATGAATAATGAGGGTAGAACATATCGATCCTCAGGGAATTATTTGCAACCATAGCTACTGCAAATCGACACTATTTCCCAAGTCAGCTATAGTATTATCACCATAAAACAATCGGTGCAACACTATGTTACAATTGGCATCGCGGAGTAGAGTTGGTAAGCCATCGACACTATGCATTATTGGTCACGGGTTCAACCCTCGACGGTGAACTGGTTGGGTTATTATATATATATCTGTGTGTGTGTGTGTGTGTGTGTGTGTGTGTGTGTGTGTGTGTGTGTGTGTGTGTGTGTGTGTGTGCATCACCATTTTATCAAATGTTTAATTGGATGTCGGTGGTCATTTTATAGATCTGGCATCATTGTTTCATCAGTTTGTAGACACACATGAAAAGTGAGTATTTATAGAAAAAATAAATTTAATGGTTTAACATGGTTTTTGTGAAATTTTTGGAGTTATTATTTGTCCAAATTGAGTTTTGGAGTTGGACAATTAGGATTTAGAGATAAATGCAACTATAGGGGTTTGATGCTCTTTTAATTCTTATTTGTTGACTACAATCTCCTATGTTTTTTTAAGGTCTATGAGCATGTTACGTGTTTTGGATATATTAAGTAAATAGGTTTCGAGAAGGGGTTTGAATGACCAGATTGAAGAACTAGTTGAAGCAGAGTATGAAAAGAAGTATGACAACCATCAATAGTGATATTTTTTTATAGTGATAGTGATATATTTTGTAGTGACGATGATTGTGGTAGTGATAGTTTTTTTAGGATGATATGATGGTATAGGTTGTGATGATGACAACAAATTGTAGATTAAGATATTTCTTATAATTCAGTGATATATGATGATAGTGGATCCAGTTTGAAAATGACATGAAATAGAGGTCCACAATGAAGTTGAATAAGGAGGTGGATGCCTCCACTGAGGTTGGAGCCTAGAGAAATTTGGAGCCTAACAATTGTTGAGGTTGAAGCCTCAATCAAGTTGGAGCCTACTCATTATGTTGTATCATCAATCAAGTTATAGCCTACAATGACTGATTTATTTCATTTTTTGAGGTTGGTGCCTTAGTTAGGTTGTAGCCTACTAAAAGTGGTAGCTTTAATTTCTTGGGGGTAGTTTCCTCCGTCATTTTGGAGCCTACAAATTGATGTAAATGAATTAAAGATTAAGAAGAAGAATAATATTGGTGGTTTTCTCTTGTAGTGGTTTCCACCTAAAAATGTGTCTCCTTGTGATGTGATGGATTCCTGTGTTGTTATTGTCTTATTGATATGTTACTGATATGATGATACATTTATATTGTTGGTGATATAATGTTTATGGTTCATTGTTATATGGTTGTTTTATTATGAAAATTTATGAGATTGTAAAATGCATCTCACACTCATTCACCCCCTACAAGTGTGACCTTTGGGCCAACAAGTGGTATCAGAGCAGGTCATCTTCAGGAAAAGTTAACTACTGGAAGATGGATCAAAGAAATATGGACTTAGATGTAGTATCAATTATGCTTCTGGAATTTGAGCTAGACGAGATTAAGAGAAAGTATGAAATCCTAATAAAGAAACTTGATGAAGTTAAGAAACAGCTGGGAGAAACAAAAAAAAAGTTAGAGGAGAAAAATAACATAATTTATCATCTCAAGAAAGAGGTAGATGTAGAAAATCAGTCATCTGAGGAAATTCATGAATATTCTCAAAACAAAACAAGCAAAAAAAGCTAAACATCTAGGTACCATAGATTATTTTATGGTTACTTTTTTCTATGTCAATCATTTGTTCACAAGGAAATTACTTGTAGTAATTTTCCATACTATTATGGAAAAGAAAAGTTCCCACCTAAGATAGGGAAGGAAGAGAATTGTAGTATTAATTTTGGAAAAAAGCATCCACCAAAATTATTGGAAAAGGCACAATTACCATTAATGATGGAAGAACTAAATCACAAGGTGTATTGTACATTGAAGGAAGGAAGCATAATTTCTTGAGTGTGAGTCAAATATGTTATCAATTTTTTGATGTCATAATAAAATCCAAACAATGTGAAATTCTAAAATCAAATACAGGAAAATTGGTATCCAAAGCTAGAAGGATCGATAACAATATATCCATGATTGATGAACCAAATACCAAGAGAATCCATGATGAAGAGATCAAATAAGATAACATTGTTTCCCACATTTTTCAAACAGACTCTAAGTTTGATGAAGACAAGTTTGTTCGAGAGCTCAAGAGAGGAACTGGAATTTTCAAAGGTAAAATTCCTTTAAAATGTTTTTAATGTGGAAGAATTGGTCATTATGCATCTAAATTTACTTATTCTAATATGAATGAAATTGATGATGAGTCAAGATTTAAACCCAACTATCCAAAGAAGAAGCAAAAAGGAAAGTAAAAAACTTTTACTCAAAGGAACAAAGTGATAGTGAAATCAATGCAAGTGTGCCCAATGAGGAAAAGAATGAAATATTATCCATTGCTAGGATTGAATAACCCAAAGCAGAAGTGGATCTTGAAGG
This sequence comes from Pinus taeda, assembly GCA_000404065.3. Classification (NCBI taxonomy): domain Eukaryota; kingdom Viridiplantae; phylum Streptophyta; class Pinopsida; order Pinales; family Pinaceae; genus Pinus; species Pinus taeda. The sequence continues at coordinate 8,744 of APFE030179870.1, forward strand.
AGAACTTAAAAGTGAATTAAAGGAAACCATAATTCTCAGAAAAGAGAAATTCAATTGACGCATCAACTTCAAGACAAGAGTCTAAATGAACACATTGTTGTTGCTCTCAGAGTTGAACTAGAAGAAGAAAAAAGGGTAAAGGATTTTTTTGTCTAAAGAGCTAAATGAGAAGGAACAAAAATGTGAAAGACTGGAAGAGGAATTTGTTGTCTTGAGATAAAAATTAAAGCAACTTAATTCAAAGTTGAACAAAGTGATTGAATCCTTAGATCATATTCGCAGCATGTAAAGGTCCTTGCTTTTTAAGACAAGTATTGGTTATCTTGAATTTAAGGCATAAAAAAAAATGATCCCAAAAGCTCATCAACTGAAAGATATTCCAAGAAGATTAAAAATTTATTTATAGCATCCAGAAGTAGCTCTTGAATATCCAAAGCAAGTAGTACATTAGGCCAAGAATGTTCACTTCAATGATACTCAAGGCAATTCTGCAAGGAAAATAATGCAAGGAGTCAAAATTAAGAGAAAGGATCCACAAGTACAAATAATGCAGGACAGACTTTGAATATGTCTCATTGCAAAGAATCCATGAGAAAAATTGAAATAGATTTTGGAAATCAACAAATTATTATGGCTCATGCGAGGTTTGAATAGCAAGGAAACATGGCTCCTTCAACAAGAAACTTCAAAAGATTAATATCTCCTTCTATATTTGAGGATATGATAAAATACCTAGATGGAGACTTGTGGACTAGATCAAGATAATGCCTTATCCATTTCCATAAGTTTTGAATATCAACGTTGAATTCCATAAAAGTCACAACGAAGATCATATAACACGAGATTGCAAACTCAACTCTAGATGGTACAATAGAGAAATATGTCCTATAAATACTAGTAGATGGGGAAGAGGTCAAGGAGGACCTCGATTAGGTATAATCCCTCAAATCTAATCATTTGGATAAATATTCTTCAAGATCATTATTTTTCAAATCAAAACTTGAAGAAGAAACTACATATATGATGACAGTATGTGGATGATGATATATCAGATGTAAGATTATATGAAGGGAAGAGCATGATCTCAGGAGAAGTATAGGTATAATGATGAACAACAATGGATGCATGATTTTAGAGGTAGTACAGGAACAATAGAAGCATTGTCTCAAGGGGAGTACAAGAAAAATCATGAGTAGTAGCATGGTCTCAAGGAGAGACTAGATCTCAGTAGGAAGGAAGCATAGTTCATCCAAGTTCACGTGATCATTTAAGAATAGATACACATACAATATCATCAACATTGTCTTTTGCCCACAAATATCCATGACCCTTTTCCATTGATGTTAAAAGGCTAGAGACTATAGACATTAATGTATATATTGACATTAATAGGGAGATATTGCAACAATTACACTTTAGTAGGGAAATATTGCCTATATTAGTTCTTGATTTGTTTGACACTAAATGACCATCAATGTCTAGGGGTGTCAATGATAAAGGGGGATATTTTTATACATTGTGTTGTCATTGATGACAACAAGATGCCATTTATGCCAAAGGGGATGTATGAAATAGTAGCAGCAATACAATCTTTCATGACCCAATAAGTAACATGACCCTTATGAAGTGATTTGACAACTAAAACTTTTAGAGGGTCTCATCACATGACGATATGGTTTCTTGAATTCATTTTAGTTTTTGATGAAATTATTACGCTCAAAATATCTTACAAGTAGCATGGTTGCAAAGAGATCATTAATCCCTTTCAATGGTATATCATACTCATAAAAATGCATCCCAAATGAGAAGTTATGGATTTTTGAAGATTCAATATCAATTGAGGATCCAACACTATAGGGCATGAACCCACAAACTTTAATATATTAACCAATGCACAAGTTTGGAGAGGATCCACCTTTGACAAAGCATATAAATGGCCTCACGCATGCCAATATATGCACCATTTGACACTATTAAATTGCATGCATGTTTTGAGTTGATCAATTGTGCCTCCAATAGGTCAACAATCAAATGAAGGTGAAGTTTCATGATGTTTAAACGTCCATATTGGACCAAGAGGATGAAAACACATAACAAAGTTTTGTTGTTTAATGACAAGGACCTATTGGTGATTAACATGTGGCTCATTAGCACAGTATGCTAATTTTTGGAAGTTCTTGAAAACTTGACTAAACTAAGGGGGGGGGGGGGGGGGGGGGGGGGGGGGGAAGGGGGGTTGAATCAATTTAGTATATTCATGGACATTAAAATTATTTTCATTAATATCATTAATCGATACATAACATAAGAAGGTTAGCAAATGATGACCATCAAATTGAATATGTGAACAATAATTAATAAGAAAACCAAACCATCACATGAACACATAATAATCAACACATATTGACACCAGATATATGTGGAAACCCATAAAGGGAGAAAACCATGATTTCATTATTTTTTTGACGCAAAGGCAAGCTCCTACTCCTTATTACATCTCATTTTCTATAGGCCCCAACCTACAGGAGGCTGCTACCTTGATTTTCTGCAAGCTGCAACACGCAAGGAAGCTCTATCTCCCATATGTTTTCTATAGGATAGAACCCATGGGAGACTTCTACCTCAACTAGCTCCAACTGGATATTTATCAAGCCACAACTTGAAAGGAGACTACCATTCCCTGATGCAAACACAAAATAACAATGTGTTGGTTTACCTAGTCATAAATTATGTATATCTCCATCTTCATTTCTGCATCTTCTTCCCTACAAATCTGCTTCACATCAGCGTCATAAGTGCCATGTAACTAATTCATAATAGTTCAATCAACTCATTCACATTCTTCCATTCCCTAACCTTACTTATGCCTTCCAAAATCACATGTTTTATAGAGATAGTTTGTTGGTTGTTTGTATCCCACATAGGAATATGAAGTGAATAGGCTTGACTCTTTTCCTTCCACTCATTCATTTCCAAACTCTTCATATCTTGAATATTATAAAATAAATAAATAAATAAAAATAAAAACTGATTCATCCAATATTAATTTCATTCACATGTAATAATTAAATGAATCAAACTAATTCCAACATCAAATACCAATCTTTCTCATTAATACATCACAACAATATTTTCCTTTGCCTTGGAGTCTTGCATTTTCACCACAACAATTAATATTAATGAACAGTTTTACATCACAACAAATTATTTAATATAGTAAGGCTCTCCAACATTATCAAAACATTTTAATGTATCACAACTCTTCCTCATTCTTCTACTCCTTTTCCTTCTCTTGTTGCTTGCTACCCCTAGCATTGTTGCTCCTTGTGCTGCTCCTTTGCCGTCAATGACAATATTACCAACAATCTCCCCCTTTGGCATTGATGGAAACTCAACTCATTCATCCTCCTCGTTTTGTCCTAAAAGATATTTCTCATTACTGCCCATAACCTCTACTTGTGTCCCCCTTTCACATCAATGGCAAGGGGTTATAGATGTCTTATAGCCTGTAAAAGCATTCATGGTGTATCATCTGCACCTTCATCCACATTTCCAATTGTCTTGGTAGTAGTAGTAGTTGCACATTCTCTACCAATAGCAACTATGAACCTATTTCAGGAGTCTTGTCAATGCATCTCACACAATCCTCTATAGAAAAGGAATGCTTGGTTTTATCCAATGATGTAAAATCAGCATAAACATTGGATTCAAGAGAATGTCGATCATTTTGAGAAGGCACCAAAGCACATTTATCTACACTTTTAGTTGTCTCGTTGATAGAATTTGCACATTCTTTATCAGAAGCACCTCCGCTACTATTCTCTGGAGTATTGTCATCAGATCTTGCACAACCCCCCATGAAAAAGGAATGGTTGGATCTCTCCAATGATGTTCGATCAGCATCAAAATTGCAATCAAGAGAATTTCGAGGATCTTTAAGAGATGCCAAAGAGCCTATGATGCCCTTTTCAGGATCTTCAAGACTCCTAGCTACTACTTCCTCACATTGGCTCTCACCTTAAATAACTTGCAATTTCAATTCTTCTACAGAAAAGGATTTGAACTTATTTTCCACTGGTGGAAAGGTATCATTGTTATTAAAAAATCCTATTTTTAAACTTACACCACTCCCTTGCTCCAATCTATAAATATTAAGCCCCTGACAGGTGATCCCTTGCAAAGCTTCACCAATAATGACTCTTCTTTATTCGAGTTCACTCAACTTCTAGATTTAACCAACATCTTTTACTTCTGTGATGTTGTTAGAATTGCATTTAAAAGTGCATAAAGGAACATATATACATGTTGTAAAGAAGAGGGAACATGATGTTGGCCCTCAGTTTTGGTCTATTTTTGCTTAGGGAAACCTACTTAATCCTTATATTTTCCATCCATTTTCCATCACATCCATCTCATTTTGATGTATTTTATGCATATTCAGGTGTTTAATTTTAATTTTGCAATTTCTAGAAGTTTTTATGAAAATTGAGTTTCAAGTGCAATGTTGGACTGAATCAGAAATTCCCGTAATAACTATGTGGATGACATGTTTGGAGGACACTTGGGCTCGAGTTTGATGCATAGATGGACATATTGGGAACTAGGACTAAGCTAACTCCACTTGTCCAGCCAGAACAAGCTTTATTAGGCCTGGTCAAGGCTAGTCAAACATGACTAGTCACTAGAAAATCCCTAGGAAATAGGGCAGTTTTGAGATTTTATGGGATTAACCATATTTCTTGGGATGAATTGGATGAGTTAGACTTAGATAGGTGGATATGATTAGATATGAGTGTTAGAGATAATATAGATCAGTTTTCTTCATAAAACCTCTATTTAAAGCCAAGACTTTGATGGCTTTTGTAATGGAATTTGTATGTAACTTTTGTATAATCGGAGTTGGGAGCTAATTTGAAGAACTTGTTTCATTCCAATTTGTTGTTCATGCTTGGTTGATTTATTAAAGTTGTTGTAGCTGAGATTTCTTCAAGTGTGCAAGGCAAGGGTGGAGGGCCCCCACACCAAGCTAAGTACACTTCTTGGTTCAATTTTCATATTTTTCATAGACTAGTTTTTGTTTCAAATGTATTTAGATGTGTGATGATTGCTGAATGAATATTGTTTTAATTCTAATCTACATGTGAAGGAACACACAAGAATTTAAGTTAAATTCCCCTTCTATTTGATCTTGAACTAAAACTGAATTTCATTCTCCTTTTCTTATTTGAAGTTATTTATGCATTTCTGGTCTGAAGCAATGGTGATTGTGATATGGTAGGATTGTGAAGAAGGACAATATGGACCTCCTTAGTTAGGAGCCTCTTCTTTTACATCTTCTGCATCATAAACCATTGTTAATTAGTACTCTTAGATTTATCTTCATGAAAGTAGTATTGTAGGGAAGGACAACCTAGTTCTCCTAAGTTAGGAGCCTCTTCCCTCATATATTACATAAATGAATTAGAAATTGTTAGAATAGGTTTATATTTGTAATATGTACTTATTTAGTTTTCAAATGTTATCTTCTAAACTTGATTATATCTGATGTCCATATACAGTGGATTTGCCTCCAAGTTTTACAAACCCGGATTGATAATTAAATACTTGCGTTAATTTAGTCAATAAATTAGCCCAACACACAACATGATTATTCCACTTGTATTGTCGGCCTAATAATACATCACAAACTTTAAGAGGATGAACATCACAAAATACCTTGTCCTTGAAGGGCTTGATGTTGTAGGGAAGGTGACATTGTTGACTGACATCGAGATATCGTCCTTGGGGAAGCCACCTAATGGTGTACAACTATGGGTATGGTGTCTTCGGTAGGCCCAATAGCTTCATGACCTTTTCTGTAATTAGGTTCTTTTGGCTCTCGTTGTCAACAATGAATTGCAACGATGAACCCTTCACCCACATCTATGAGTGGAAGAGACACGCCCCCTCCTCTAGATCTTTCGGCTCAATCTTTTGGATCTTGGTGGTGGCAATGGTGGCATTGGGCTCTGCATCAATAATGTGTTTCCCTTTGTCATTACTCTTGTTATGTTTTGGCTCAAAGTCAAAACATGCATCTGACTTTGAAGCCTTCATCTCGGCCACGAGTGAGTTCTTGGCTCGACACTCACTTGTGTTGTGAGTGGGGCTCTTATGGAACTCACACCACTTTCACGTGTCCTTTTTTGTCTTTATGGTGTTGTTCTTTGCTTGCAGCTTTGATAGGTTTTCCTAAGTCACATTAGCTTGGCTTTGTCTTCTGTTTTGTGCTTTGGGGGTGCCTTTCCCTTACTTCGGATTCACAGATCCAAAGTCTTGTTTCGTTTATTTAAATTTTTTCTTTACCTTGATAGTGTATCGATAGGTGACACCAAGGGAGGAGATGTCCAGGAACTCCATCTTATCCTAGATTTATTTGTGTAGATAGTCACGGTACTTGAGTACCATATGCCGCTCAGAATCCTTGATACCTAACTTCGTGCAATGGGTGTGAAAAATATTTTTGAACTATGGCATGTCTTGGCCCTTCCCTGCCACATTGTGGTCCACTTAATGTACTTATATTCATATCTCCTAATATAGTAATATTGTTCCTTGATGGCATCTCCGAAAGAATTCCAAGTGGGTGCAACTAAACACAGTGAGGTTTCCCTCTCAGCCCTATGCTCACATTAGGTTTCCCACCAGTCCTTGACATGGGGTGTAGCTTTGAGGAGTGCAAAAGTAATATTTTCCCTATTGGAAAAATTATGAACCGAAAAGATCCTTCCAATAGATTTAACCATTTACCTAGGTCGTTTGCATCTATCTTGTTGAAAATCGTAACTAGGTTCGGTCTTCATAATGACATGTAATTATGATTTTATGTAATGAGATGTAAAGAAGAAGAAAAAAATTATTGTATTGCTTGCTTCATGGGTTTCATGAGCAAGGGATTTTATTTTTGAGTTAAGACTCCCATTGAGAGTCTTTAGGAAGTATTTATCATCTAGTCATAAAATAATAGAGTCATTGTCATGTAATGAAGTCATGTTACACTTTATAAAAAGTCAAACTTGTCTACGTAAAGTATCCTCCAAGGCCTTGTCACTTATGCTCTTTAAGTCGGCCTACAATGATGAAATAACTTGCTAGAAGAAGTCAGCTTTCCTACTTGTGATCATGTCATCCTAAGATACATGAGAAGATGTGTATAAGTAGCCACACTTGGCCTCATTTAGTGGAAAGAAACTCGATAAGAATTTTATCAAGAGAAGTGTGATGAAGAGGCCTACAAAGCATAAGTGCAAAGGAGAGATTCTTCCGGGTATAGTGAAGGAAGATTTCTTCTAGGGTCAATGAAGGAAGGATTCTTCTAAGGTACTCATCTTGCATGAAAAAAGAAGGACCAAAAGCATCAAGAAAATATCAATGAGAACTTATTGTTGCATAGAAGGAGGTTGAAGAGAAGTAGTATAGACACTAGGGTTTATTATCTAAGGTAAACCTAAAAGATCAAGTTTCTCTGGGTGACCGAGATAATAGAGACTGAGACTCTCTAGAAGAGACTAGTGAAAGACTAGAGACTGAGATTCTTTGGAAGAAGCCAAGAAGAAGTAGTGTGAAGGATAGAGATCGAGTTTCTCTAGAGGAAGCTGAGGAGAGTAGTGCAAGATCAAGAAGAAAATTGGGAAAGAGAAGATCCAGAAAATCAAGGTTAGTGACAAGGTTCTTGGGAGGATACTAGAGTCAAGGGTCTTTGTCATGGTCTTGGTATTCGTTAATTGAATATCTATAAGAAGAATTTTGATCAGGTTTTCCTCTCAAGAAGTGAGAGGTTTTGGCCTTCGCTAACTAGCCTACATACTATATTACTTGTCTTCTATTGTGCATATTGTTAATTGTCTTGATGAAAAGAAAACAATAATAATATAATGAAGAGAAGACTATAAGCTAAGAAGTAAAAGTATATCACAAGCAATTCTCAAGTAGAGAAATCTTTTAACTCCTTATGCCCTAGATTTCTCATCATGGTTTCAAAGCATAGGTGTTGAAGTCAATAAGGGGCATTCAATAAAGAAGAAATAAAGCCTCGAAGAAGGATCGTAGTAGGTTCAAGAGCTACAAAGGTAAAAATATTCAAAACCCTAGATCGAAGAAATCTACACCAGCAAGAGTCTTGAAACCATCTTCAAGAAAGAAGGAAGACTAAAAAATTCAAGAAGGATCACGAATCAAGCTATCTCTCATCAATCTCTCAAGAAGCAAATCCTCTATGAACATCAATATTAAGGAGGAAGCAAGCATCGATTTCTCAAGTAAGTCCATGACTATATTTGATAATAAAAATATGTCTTTTTGCAAGGAAAAAAATAAATTGGTTGGGGCTACAAATTACCTTGCATGGAAGAAAAGGACAGAACTAAATCTTATTGAGAATGAGGTCATGGATCACATCAAGGGGTCAATAACCCAACCTCTAAAGGAAGATACTCAAGCACATGATAGATTCATGAAGGGAGAAGTGAAAGCCCATAGGATTCTTATAGAATCTATAAAAGGATCTCTAATTCCATATGTCTCAAAGTTGGAGACTGCAAAAGATATATATGAGAAATTGGTAGAGTTTTTTTTCCTATAAATATTGTAGGAGAAGTAATCTCATTAATTCAATAACTCTACAAACTAAATATGTCCAAGGAAGATGGAATATCCTCATACTTCATGAGGACATCAGAAATTCGAGATCAACTACAAGAGCTAGGAGAATTCATGTCTGATAGAGAGATTACCATAGTGGTACTAAATGCACTACCGGAAGAATGGGGTAACTTCACTCAAGTCTATATGGAAGAAAGAGACTACTCCATTTCAAGATCTATGGCCACTCTGTAAAATCAAAGAAACCAGACTGAAGGCAATGGTTGATGTAGGACCAAATGAGCAAAATCAAGCATATGCTGCTATGGCAAGAATAAAAGGGAAATTTGGAAAGTTTGGTCCTCAAAAGAAAAATAAGAACATGGATAAGGTAATATTATATGGATGTCAAGAACTTGGGCACTATAGAGGATATTGTCCTAAACGTAATAAGGACAAGAGGGATAGGGAAGAAGCCCATATTACTGAGGAAGTGAAAGAACCTGAGACAAATAAGCTTAAGAAGGAAGAAGTAAAAGATATGTACTATGAATAAGATGATCTTCGTCACTAGAAGGTACTTTTCACTTGTAATTTATAGATAGGAAGCAATGTAAATAAAATAGGATGCATCAGATTAAAAAATAAAATCGCGATAGAAGCATTAGAAGTAGGAGCTCTTGACATGGGAAGCAAAAAGAATGTCTGTAATAAATTCTATTGATTACAAAGAATAAGAGCTCTTGGGAACCTCATTGAAATCTCAAGTGATAACTTATAAAAAGAAGTAGAGGTCATCATCAACTAGGGTCATCATCAACTAGGATCATCATACAATAGTCAATAAGGAAACATCTATTGGGTAATGCTATGACAGATCCTCAAGTTTCTTTGATGGAATCCTTATAATAGGATTCACTGATCTATAAATGAAGCAAATGTTTCATCAATAATTCTAACTCGTGGGATTCAATGGATGATGGTATGATGACATAAAAATGAAGCAGGTCTAAAGGATAAATCTCTTTCAAATGAAGTTTCCACAGGAAGTCTGGATGACCCAAAAGAAAGATGAGGTATGTATTCTTACATAGGTTATTATGAAAGTCATATCATATGGTTGTAGATAATATGGATCACTATTTCCATCTTGGGAAACAATATCAAATAAAATGGGGATCTCCTTCTTGGAAAGTTGCAGAAAGGCATAGGTCACACTAGATGAAATCAACATAATATGTTCTCATATGAAGAACAAGGGAGCTAACTACATTTAAGGAGCTCTGATTGAAAGCTCCTGGGAATGAAGAGTGTGAGAAAAAAAAGGGGGGAAGAGATCATGAGATATGCAACAATGGTAAAAGACATTCAACATCTGAAACCAAGAAGATTTGACTAGGAACTCTCCTAGAAGGATATGAAGACTCTGATGGAAGTCGGAAAAAGATAGAGACCCTTGACAATAAATATATTTGGGAGATATGTCAAACATGTATGCAAGATGTTGATACTTACAGGAATATGTCATGATGAATGACCAACACAAAGGTAATTTTTGGTTTAATTGTTAATTTCTTATTTTTGAACTAATATCTGGATGGACTTATGTAGGACTGCAAAAGGGAAGATTTGTGAATGACTTCCAGGAATACCATATAGAAGGATGTAAGATCCTTTCAAAAAATATGGCATGAAGAAAGCAGTGTGACATGAAGAAAAGCCAGATGGAAACCTGATGGATCACTTTATGATAAAAGGAAATAAGGACATGAATGGCTCATGAATGAAAGTGATGGATGGTTTGTGCCCTATGAATAAGTCCCAAAAGATAAAGATTCCATGACAAGAGAAATTCATGACATCAAAGGACAAGGAGTTCTTCAAGCAGTTGGTTGTTCCATCATCTCCACATGAGGAGCTCCTGCAGGTCCCTAGCTAAGAGGGAGCATGGAAAGAAGTTTCTTACTTTGAAGAATTTGGAAATTCCTAAGCCAAGAGGGATCTTAGGTACATTAATTTTGTAGGAATGAGTACATTCCTTTATTGGAATATGTCCTCCTTGTTTGAGAGGGAGAGATAGACACATCATTTTGGTATTCACTTGGAAAGATAGAATGAAGGATTGGTTAATAATTTGGCATCCAATACTCCTTGAGGATGCAATAGGGAACCCAAAGAGAAGAGTGGTCATAGAGGACCAATATTCCTTGAAGATTGGGAATCCAAGATAAGAATAGTCTTGGTGGAACACACCCAGAGTACCTAGGTGGGGTATGTTTCGGGAGAGACAATGATGAGTATGTCTATAAATCAATGGTCTCGCTAACATTGAGCTCAGATCTTGTGGAGAGATAGATTTTTTAGTCAAGGCCTTGCTATGTGACAATTTTGGTTGACATGATGCTATACAAATGAGTTACCAATCTGAATTCTTCTTATGAGAAATTATTTAGATTGAGAATGAACAAATACCATTATGAATACTCCCTAGTTAAGTGGGAGTGTTGAAAAGTGCAACTAGGTTTGGTATTCATAATGACATGTAATTATGATTTGATGTAATGAAATGTAAAGAAGAAAAACAAAATTATTGTATTGCTTGCTTCATGGGTTTCATGAGCAAGAGATTTTATTTTTGAGTCAAGACTCCCATTGAGAGTCTTTAGGAAGTATTTATCATGTAGTCATAAAATAATAGAGTCATTATCATGTAAGTTTCCTCCAAGACCTTGTCACTTATCCTCTTCAAGTCAGCCTACAATGATCAAATAAATTTCTAGAAGAACTCGGTTTTCCTACTTGTGATCATGTCAACCTAAGATACATGAGAAGATGTATAAGTAGCCACACTCAGACTCACTTAGTGGAAAGCAGCTAGACAAGAATTTGAGCTAAAGAAGTGCGAAGAAGAGGCCTATAAAGGAAAAGTGTGAAGGAGAGATTCTTCTGGGTATAGAAAGGAAGGTTTATTCTAGGGTCAATGAAGGAAGGATTCTTCTGAGGTACTCATCTTGGGTGCAAAAATAAGAAGGACCAAAGGCATCAAGAAAAGATCGAAGGAGAGCTTATTGCTGCATAGAAGGATTCTAAAGAGAAGTAGTATAGACACTAGGGTTTCTGATCTAGGGTAAACCTCAAAGAACGAATTTCTCTGGGTGACCAAGATAATAGAGATTGATATTCTCTAGAGGAGACCAGTGAAAGCCTAGAGACCGAGATTCTCTATAAGAAGTTGAGAAGAAGCAGTGTGAAGGATATAGATCGAGTTTCTCTAGAGGAAGTCGAGGAGAGCAGTTCGAGATCAAGAACAAAGTCGAGAAAGAGAAGAGGCAGAACATCAAGGTTAGTGATAAGGTTCTTGGGAGGATACTAGAGTCAAGGTTCTTTGTCATGGTCTTGGTATTCATTAATTGAATATCTATAAGAATAATTTTGATCAGGTTTTCCTCTCAAGAAGTGAGAGGTTTTGCCCCTGGATGACTAGCCTACATATTGTGTCACTTGTCTTCTATTGTGCATATTGGTAATTGTCTTGATGAAAATAACACAATAATAATATAACAAAGAGAAGACTATAAGATAATAAGTAAAAGTACATCACAAGAAATTATCAAGTAGAAAAATATTTTAACTCCTTATGCCCTAGATTTCTCAACATATTGACCTTCGAATATGGGAATGTCAAAGTTTACTTGTACCATAAAGGGAGTGGTGCCTCCAAGGTGGTTGTTGTATGAGATGTGTCACTTGTGGGCATTTGCTAAAGGATCTAGGAAAATTTATATATCATCTCATTCCTTTGTCACTCGAGGGCTTCTTCGAGCATGTTGTCGCTGTTACAATCACCCTCCAAAATTTTGCATAAACTCAAATTTTGGAGCCTACTTTGGATCCTATGATCGGTCATTCCATAGTCACTTCTTAGTAAACCGATGCTTTTAATCTCCCTTCATGGATCAGAAGTGTCAAATTCAATTTCTTGCAGATGCTCAGACCACAACAAGTTCATGAGCGCATTATTTTCCACAAGCTTGCAAAAGCATAGCACATTCCATCAATATTGTTCTTGTGCAATGTCCAATCCATGTCGACAGTTTATGCATACTGATAACAACAATTTCTCAAATTATATCTGCATTTGTACTTCTATTTTAGTGAGTTTTGCAAATTGTCGCTCCCGCACACCTTTGTTTTCATGAGTGTCACTTTCATGTTTTCGGTTGTTGCTTTCACTTGCTTTCACTCTAACTAGTGTCATTTTCATGTTATATTTTCTCTGGCATGTGTTACTTTAATTGTTATTAACATATCGCAAGAGTCATTCGCACTTTAGCACTTTTCATATTTTTTTAATTTGAGCTATCGCACGATGTATGGATGCCTATACTGGTGATTCCAAAGGGTTATCTCTGCATGAATGAGTTTTTCTAACCATGTAAATGCCAGTCGCACTCAATCCTATAGTTTTAAGCATTGTCGCACAAGTGTCATCACGGTTGTCATAAAGTGTATCTTTAGTGTCGCACTTGTCGTAACTTCTCATAATGTTGTCACACAAAGGGAAATGCATTGTTCATGTGTCATGGATGGTCTATGTTTATTGTTTCATCAAGTATTCTAAGTGTGTGATCAAAGTGGAAGTCTTATCTTTGTCCACATTAGTCTCACACTTAGCCATTTCTGGAAAGGCGTCCCGACCAAGCAACCTAGATTCACCCAGCCTCCCTAGTGTACTGTGCAGTTTCAATCCTCTAGCTATGACCTTCCCCTTTGGCACTACACAATGTGTGGTTCCTACCTCCCATGACTACTCGACTGTGCATTTTATGTGCTCAATCTCCAACCTTGACCTCCAGAATTGTGCAATCCTTTCTCCCAGCCTGGGCCTAACTATGCATTGCATAATCACAAGCCACAAGCTAATTCCCTGAGCTTTTGAAATGTGCAGTTACACAATAGACCAACCTCCCTTGTCTCCTGGAACTGTGCAGTTTTCTCCCCTTATCCTTCCTCTCTAACTCCCAGAACTGCGCAGTTTTCTCCCTCAGTCTAGCCTGAACTACGCATTGTACAGTCTCAAGGCTCAACCCTCAACCTTGAGCTATTGAACTACGTAATTGTGTAGTCACCTGGGCTCCTTTGTCCTCCAGAACTGCACAATAGTTTGATCCAGTGCATATCCCCTCAGCCCGTCATCCTGATCTCCCAGAATACACAATTTTCTTCCTCAACCCAACCTGAAATACGCATTGTGCAGTCTCAAGGCTCAAGCTTCACCCCTTACTACCTGAGTTGCACAATTGCATAATTACTGAGCCTCTTTCCCAACCTGTCACCTGGTTTCGGCTCAGTTAGTGGATCAATGTGCACCATCTTAGACTAAGGGTTTATCAAACTAATGTCATCTTGTCATGAGTGAATTACAGATACAGTAACTCTATCATGCTATGGAAAGATGATGAAGAAGGAGATGGAGAATTAGAACATGCTAGAAGACACATATGGAGCTGAAGAGATGATATGATCAATAGGTGAGAAGATGAAGGAACATTGAACTCTAACAAAAGATGAAGATCAAGATCACATGGAAGACCCGTCATCTTCAAGTCATAAGGAGGAGGAAAAAGAAGAACATGTACCATTTTTTCAAGAAGACACAAAGAAAGAGGCAGCAAGAATGACAACTTGGCACTGTCACATCATCATGCAGCCCATGTCATCAGTGTCATGCCATGTTCTGTCACAAGTCATAATATTCCACATCATTATTGTGGATTATGTAATTACCTATTCGAAATTTATTGTAAAGTGGAAGTCCAACGGACACACATGGAATATGAAGAGTCATGTAAGTGGAAAAGTGATAGGAAGTCAAACAATCATGAGGGTAGTCGAAGAGCCACAAGGAGCGTGAAGCATCACCCCATGGTTATATATACACCCCCATTGTATGAGAAAATGAATTTTCACTTTTGCTCCTCTCATAAGGCATCATGGAGATAAGCTAGTTCTTTTGAGGAGAAGGGAGTGGCTCTAACGCTCCACTATTGGAGCTAGTGGTGCTCATTGTATACACGTGTCTTGGAAATTTGACTTAATATGAGAAGCACTATGGGCCATCATCTTCTTCATCCATGGATTGTGGATATTTGTAAGACTATTTTGTGGATGTTTATAATTCATGTTTGCTTTCATCTATGCTAAAGTAGTTGAACTATTTTGATTATTTTCGTACTTATCATATTGAGAATGTGTTGTAATTGTTATTATCATTGTCGCATCCTCATGGACTATTCCATTGGATATTAGACAAATCTTCCTCATTCTATTGGTTTCAATGACTGTTGCATCTTTGTGGACTATTATGCTTGATGTTGTATAAACCCTTATTGTTTGTGTGTGTCTCTATTAGGGTGGTACTACTACCTCTCTCTTAGAGGGTCACCTTTCCTCCCCTTCACAATGAAAAAACTTTGACACACATATGATCGAACACTCATCATGCACACCCCCTTTCTTTTTTATGGCACCAAGCGTTCCGCTCTCTTTCTGATAGTTAGAGCCAAGGCAAATCTATATGAATACATGGAAACTAAGTTGCTATTCTGGATGGGGCTTCCACTCCAAACGGTGTGAGGTTTAATTGGGACTTCACATCGATGAGACCCCTTGAATGACATATTTCCAACACTGTCAATAGAGCAATATTTTGAAAGGATCTCTTGCTCCCTCGCCTTTCTTTTCTTCTGCTATGGGAGGTCGTCGAGATCAATGAGGTCGTTCTTGCAAAGGTTTAACCAGTTCAAGCCCTAACTCCTTATACCTTGACCTCATTGGAGACATGCACAACAAAACAAAGAAAGAACAGATCGATTTGATAACACTCATCCATATTTATACAAGAACGAAATGAAATATAGATATAAATAGAAACACAGAGATACAACGAAAACATAACTTCAATTCATTAATAACAAAGTATTGATAGTTGTTTACATGCAAAATGGAAATAAACTAGCTTAGGCGATGGTATCATATTTATGAGAAGAGATGTGGTGGCTACATACCTTTTGAATTGTGTTACAATGAGGCTCGTGTCCCTTTCTATCATTGAGAAACAAGGGAAAACCCCAAACATCCAAAAATCTAACCCTAGGAGATGAAGTGTCAAAAGTTTGTGGGCCCCATTGGGGTCAGTTGGTACACCAACTTCCTTGGTTCGTAACTTTGGCATATGATCTTTGTTTGATGTGTACAATACCTCGTCAGAAAGATTTATCTGAGGACTACAAATTTCAACTACAAAGCCCTACCACAAGCTATGTGTTTGACAATTTTCCAAAAAATACGCCATTTAGGGCCTCAAAACAACTCAAGAAGTTCAAGACCCAAAAAACTTCCAAAAATAGTAAATTGTGCTACAATTAAGGAAACTAAAAGAAATAGTCTTAAAGGAAAAGTGTTGGGGGTCCAAGTGGAATAGGCAGGTGGCCATCAATATCCACATGGATCAATCATGCCTCGATCATTTCACCTATCTAAACACCTCTAGTAGTATTGTGCCACCACTTCGGTCTATTCTTGGGACCTTCCTCGTCCTCATCATTCAAAAGATGATGTTGGCTATCAACATGAGAAATTTCCACCCCAGAAAACTCCTCGTGCCTATATGCTCCCTCCCCTCTTTCATGTGGAGTTGCTTGAAGCTTGACATCTAAATCCTTAGCCACCATTGGTCACTTAGTAATTTGAATTTGGGAAAATTGTGGAAAGGTCCAAATTTCTTAATAACAAAAACATCTCTACTAAAACTCATATTATTGGTGTTAATATCAAACAACTTGTAGGGTTTATGATTGTATTCATACCTTATGATCATCATCTTTTTGCTCTTTGGATCTAAATTGGTCCTCTTTTCATCTGGAATCCAAGTGTAGGTAGTAGAACCAAAGAATTTAAGATGGTTGACTTTGTGTTTTCTTCTAGACCATGCTTCATCTAGGGTCTTTTGCTTCATCACCATTTTTGGAGTTCTATTCAACATATGTAATATTATGAAGATTGTCTCAACTCAAGACCTATTTAGAACACCCTTGTTGTGCAGCATACACCTGTGCATCTTTGTTATAGTGTGGTTCCTACTCTCAACCATTCCATTTTTCTATGAAGTGTTAGGTGTAGTGAATATTTAATTTCTCTTTAAATCTACAAAAATTAACAAATCAAGCGCTAAAACTTCTACATCTAAAAATATAAGCAACAATATACAGAAAAAACATCTCTAATCTACTTTGAATTCGTCTATATTGTTAAAAAAAATATGAAATCAGACTAATCTAAACTATAAACCATTTTTTACAACACTTTTCTAAGTAATTATGTACAATTCCATATGATTGTACTACTATATTGTATGAATATTTTGTAAAATGATTAGGAATGGTTGCTAAAAATCATTATATGGTGACTAAAAATCGAGTTTCAATTTAAGAAAACTTACCTTGTTTCAAAATTTAATAAATAAACAATACTTAGTTTGCATAAACCCTTTTGCCTCTTAATGTGCCAAGCTATCAATCCCGCCTGTCCTTTAAAACAACCGCTGACCCTTCACTCTCTAACATACTCCATAGATATAGTTGAGCTCAATACCATATTACATAAATAAAGAATAAAGCACATTTAGAAACCAAGATAACTAGAAAGAATTCTCGATATTGTATTGTTTAATGAAAAACCAATGTTTAATGAAAAACCCAAAAAAACTTACTCCAAAAACATAAAAAATTAAATTAAATTAAATTAAAATAAAAGATAAAATAATTTAAGATTAAATTAACTTTATTAATATTTAAAATCTAATATTTTATTAATTATTATAAGTTAATATTTTAATTTTATAATTATTAAAATTCAAAAATATGTGTAAACAAATTTATTAGTTTGTTTAAGGGCTTACTATTATCTGTCGCAGCATATGTATTACGTATTAATTTTTATACTTGTCTGTAGGTATGGATATTACCATTCAATTTTGCTTTGATTGAGTATTAATTGTGTCTTTGACCAAAAATTTATGTTGCTTATTCATAGTTTAACATTAAGAATTCATTTTTGTTTATTTATTTTTATTATTTAAATTTATTTATTTGTAAAGTGATTCGTTGAGGTTATTGTGGATCTTTTAATAACTTCCATTTTCTGTTAGTTATCAAATTTTGTTTTTCGATTTATTTCCTTTTTATTTAACTTTTGGATTTTGATTTTTTTCATTTTCTTATTATTCCATTTTCATAAATTATAGTTTTTCTCCATATTTTCAGTTTAAAGATAACTTATTATTATATTAAAAACATATTTTAATAAATTACATATATCACTAAACAAATAAAACACATAAATATATCTATAAATATAAACATATATATTAAAGTGCATATATGTTAATATAAACAATATTAGTTAATCATATTTCTTAATTTTGGTGATGACACTAAACAATACAATATTTTATTAGTTGTTTTATTTTTATGATGAAATATTTATCTTTATTATTTTTCAGTTTAATTAAGCTATAATTAAACTATGTAAGCTTTGTTTCTATATCTATATGTAAATGATTACCTTCAAGAGCCCAACATGATATAAGCACAACTAACACTATAAAAGGAGTGGCATGGAACAATCCACATGGATTTTAGCATTTCATAAAAATATTTTGAAAGTTCAAAATATTCAACTATAACCATGATGTTATCTATTACATGTTATGTTTTGTGTAAGTTTTACAATTTTGTTTTTTTAACTCCGAATCTACCAAATCGTGAGAGGGATCAAGACTCTTTTCATTTTTAAAAATGTTTGTATATCAATAGATTTGATCTCTTTAGGCACTTTGTAGATCCAAAATTAAGATGAATCTAAGTTGGTTCTAAAATTAATATAATTTTAGTTTTTATTTAGTGTCTCAAACATACTTAAGTATTAGTGTTTTGTTGGTTAAATACATTTATAAATTATAATATATGAATAGTAATTTATGATCAAAATTTTGGAAAAAAAAAAAATAAAATAACATCATTATTATTTTTAATTGTTGAAATTTAAACTAAATATTAATATTAAATTAATTATTCCTCTTAAATATAATTTCGCATCGTCTTAAATTAATAAAGGAAACGGTTTTTTTTGGCATAAATTTAGCGATATAAGTTTCTAACAAATATGATTTCCTGTAGTTTAAATACACTTTTGAATGCTAAACAGAGTTTGCCACCCTAAAATACACATGATTATTTTCATATATATTTATTACTTATATTATTAATATATTAGTTACGCCCATAATTTGTTAGAGTCCATAATTTTGTACTTATATATTTATCTAATTTATTAAATTTGTTTATTAAATTTCCTTTTATAAATTGCAATAAATTATAATGAGAATGAATATCAAATAAATAAAAATCTAATTATATTGTAAGATTATTATAAGTATTAAGTTTTAATGTGTTTATTAACTAAATTTAATATGAATACAGAATTATTATTTTACTTCATTACATTTCCCCATATTTTTTTTTTTTTAATTTAAATTAAAAATTATTATAAAATAAATTAAAATGAAATATTTAAAATATATTGTCATATTAATCTTTTATGCATTACAATCACTTTTCTATTAAGTTGTAGAGTCTTTTTCTATACATTATTACCATTTAAATCACTAACATTTATCTCACTTAACTATGTAGATTTTTTAAATTATTTTGCATAAATGTTTTAAGTTCATCCAAAATGTTGCTTACTTGAACTTAAATGTTGTTTACTTAAAAGGCGTCAACTAATCACTTGTGAAAATTGAAAAAACTGTGACTTAGGATAGTCTTTTCTTTTTGTTGTGGTGGAACATTGTCAAAATTTGCCCTATTTCAATGTTTCAATTTTGAATGTATATATCCAAAATCTCCTATGTTGTCGTTTACTTCATGAAGCATTGAAATATTCTACTATTCATGTATTTAATTGCTTTTTTAGATAAAGTTTTAACATAAGAACGTTTCAAGAATTTTGACTTTGCATATATGTGTTTTTCCAAATCTCCTATGTTGTGTTATACTTCTTGAAGCATTGAAATATTCTAATAATTATGCATTTAATGTATTGTTTTTTTACAAAGTTTTAACATAAGAAGCATTTCTAATTAACCTCTTAGGGCCATTGTCTCTCCATGCTAGGTTATTTAAGTTGATACACTTTCTATTCCATGATCTTTTTTCACATTCGAAGATGAGACTCCTTTCTTGCTTCCTTTATTATTTTCCATAGGTTAATCTGATGCTACTTGGCCTCACATAGGAACCTTTGTCTTCTTTAAACTTTGACACACTTTTCTTAAGTAATTGGCTAAGTGAGAGAATTATTCTTGCACAAGACCAAAGCTCAAACTCACAAATGAAGGGGAAAGAGCCAAATCTCTCATTTGATCTTATGTGCAATTTCCTATTCTTATGCATTCATATAATGGGAAATACATGTGAGGATTCTTCTAAATTGTTACTACCTAGAGTTGCAGGCTAAGATCACTATGGAAAATAGCAAGATGGTTTACCTACCCATCAAGTGTTCAAGGTGCAAGTGGTAACTTCATTACAACTTAGGTATGTGCTTAGAAAAGACTAGACATATTATTGTTACCTATTTTTTATTATCTTACTATAGTAGTGTTATTGATTTACCTCAATGGATAAGGGTATGCCTCCTCTCATTTATTGTACTTATCATGGGATTAGGGGCACAATATTAGTATATTAATGCCATGTTAGGAAACTTCCCATAAAATCATTCAAGGTGACTTAATTAGTGGCCACAATGGTTTCATTGAAAGCTCAAAGCATGGGTGAGAGATTGTAATGTTGCGAGCACATTAAAAATGATGAAAAGTCAATGAATAAAATTCACTTCAAGGGGGAAAACTTCGTTTATAATGAATCTAATACAAAATACAAGATGAAATGATCGTGAGACTAGGTTTTCTTTATATATATATATATATGAGAAAAAGCATAAAATTATAATGAAAGGGTGGAATGAAAGGTTCTAGTTGACCTACTAATATAGAAATATAAATGAAAGAACTCAATATTACCTTCAAACAAGTGTTGCCCTCAACACCTGACTAATTATTAGTGTTTCTGCATAGATAACTCATATATCCATATCACCTCTTCCATTGCTACGTTCTTCCATTTATGGCATACTTAGTAACTACTCGATTTTCCAACTACTTAATCTTTGCTTCGAGGATTGTTTCTAGTTCCAGTAATATTTTCCCTTCTTCAACAATCTCTAGTAAAATAGTTTGAACTAGGATCTTCTCATTAATTAATTTCTTAAGAAAAAAATATCGAAGACTAGATGTACACTTGAAGATAGAGACAATTCCAATTGGTAAACCATACTTCCACTCCTTTGCAACAGTTATAGGGGCCATAGTACCTTGGTGCTAATTTAGTATCCTTCTTTTGTTTTTCCACTGGAAAAATCAGTAATTTTCATTAATATTAGAAAATTACATATAGCAGATGCCGATGGCATTACTGTGAAGTTCATACAAAATTCACCTCGCAGGGTGTAGTGTCAGAAGGTAGTTACAATAATTATGCTGGATACATACATATGTCTGGTTGTTCAAGCCTATTCTCTGTTACGAAAGTACAAAAAATTTCATAGTTCAAAACCAGTTCATTATGTCAAAAAATAGTCTCCATTGTTGTCAAAGTTCGGGACTGTTGTCCCTCTGTTCTCTCTGATCTATATATGGCCTGTGGTAGAAACGGTGCTCCTATGCTCCATTCTGTTCCACCATTAGCCATTCACCTCTGGGAAGTAGCGATGCTTCTTTGGATAACTGGTCAGCCGCGCTGTTATGTTCTCTGTAAATATGTACACAAGAGAAATGATTAAATGCTGCTTTGAGAGTGAAAGCCTCATGAAGTATATTGCTGAGAGTGTACGAATGACATGCAGTAACATTGTTTATCTAGTTAATGACCACCATTGAATCCCCATATATATTAATATCAGTAAGATGATGCGTTAAAGCAAATTGTAATAGATTTCGAATGGCCGAAAGTTCTGCATAATTGTTGGATCCAATTCCCAATCCCATTTTTGCAAGATAGCGATGTTGTTCATTGATATGTAGGACAAAACCCCCTCCACACCTAGTTTGGTTTGTTGCCCCGTCGAAAAAAGCCCACGGGATGGATCTGTCAATGTTGGGCATGGGTTGAATGTTCCTGGGCCGGGTAGGGGGTGGTTCGGGAAGCTCTTTATATGCAGCAATGATAATGGCTTCAACCTGGTTCCAAGCTACCGGTTGATCTTCGAAGATAGTACGATTCCGCGCAAGCCAAGTATACCACGATGCTATGATGGGGAGATTTAACATTTTTGAGCCCGGGTGGTTGCGCGTCCAGGCCTCCCATGCGTCCGATAGATCGATCCCCGCCCAGTTCTCAGCTATGCCCAGGTGATTGCGAATGTTGGTCCAAAGTGTGAGTATGGTAGGGCAGCGCAGAAGTATGTGATCTGTATTTTCAGATGCAGCCTTACAGAATATGCACCAAGATGGACCGTAGATGGATCTTCGAGTGAGGTAGTCACCTGTTGGGATGATACCCTTGAGGGCACACCAGAAAAATAGTTTAGAGCGAGGTGTAGCCTTGAGCTTCCAAATGGTATTCCACCACGGTAGTATTGGATCAGGTATGCTATGGGATATGAGGGTTCTGTATCCATATTTTGGAGAATATATACCATGATCCGCAGGGCACCATACTAATTCATCCGGGCCTTGTTTTATTCGAATGTGTGATTCTGCTAATGCCATAGTGAAATGACGCCACTCCTGATGCCATTGAGGTGGGAGATCCAATTGGTGGGCCGACTTCCAAGCTTGGGAGAATATATCAGTGTGAAGTGGATTGGCGATATGAGCAAAATGTCTGATGTCGCGGGACTGTAGGTATGCAATTAGATCCGGATTTAGAATGTGTCTACCCCCACTGTTGATCCATGGGTCCAAACCAATTCTGCCTGTCATCCCATCATTGATTCGCCAGGCAAGATTGTCTCGTATGAGAGGAAGGGCATGGACCAGAGCCTTCCAAACTGATGAACATCCCTTAGATGACCAGTTTGGTAATCGAGCCCAATCCAGAATATTTTGGGGCCATATATATTTGTGATAAGAGACCTGAGTCCAGAGATTTTGACTGGATAGTAATGTCCACCCCATTTTGGCTGCCAAAGCCATGGCGAAAGCAGGTAGTTCTTTGAGGCCCCATCCACCCCATTTTTTAGGTTGTGCAATTTTCTTTGAGCTGATCCATGCGAAGATTTTCTTGTCCTGGCTCCCATTCCAGAGGTATCGATTGCACAGCTGCTGCAGTCACCCGAGAATATTTCTCGGTATCCATTCTAGTGCCATCCAGAAGACCGGGTAGCCTCTAGCAAAGATTTTATGAGCACCAATCTGCCAGCTCTAGAGAGATATCTGTGGCTCCAGCCAGTAAGTCTTTTCTCCAGTTTAGCCACCAGCCAGACCCAGTCCGCTATCCTTTGGCATGTGGGCTTCAAATTGAAACCCAGGTATTTGAGCCCTCTATCTAGTGGGTGGACCGTGTAGGTGAAGGCCTGTAGGGCCGTCCGGGACTCCTGTGCAGATGTACGAGCATAGGTGATGGTGGATTTCAACTGATTTGGCATCATCCCTGTGGCTGCTGAGAAAAGTTTTAGGATCTTTGAGAAGGTTCTAGAGTCACGTACGCTACCATCCAGAAGAATAAGAACGTCGTCCACAAAGAGCAGGTGTGTGAGATAGCAGAGGTCAAATATGCGAAGGCCTCCAATATCTCCATCCCGTTTCGCAGTTTCCATGAGACGGCTGAGCCCTTCCATGACCAGGAGGAAAAGCACGGGAGATAGAGGGCATCCTTGTCTCAAGCCCCTTTTAGAGTGGAAAAATGGAGTGGCTGAGCCATTTATAAGTATACTGAAGGAGGGGGAGGTTATGCATACCATGATCCAAGTGATGTAGGCATGGGGGAAACCCAGGTGGATGAGGATCATTTTAATATAGAGCCAGCTGACTCGGTCGAAAGCTTTAGAAAGGTCAATCTTGAGGAGAATGGCTTTCAGATTCTTTGACCAAATGGAATGCAAAGCTTCTTGGGCTAGACCGATGGCTTCGCGAATCTGTCTAGATTCAAGGAATGCAAATTGCCGAGGGGCAATGGATCGAGAGAGGATAGGTCTAAGACGGTTTGCAATGGTCTTAGATATGATTTTATAGAGGCAATTGCACAGGGATATGGGCCTGTATTCGTCAAAGGATGCCGGGGTGTTAGATTTAGGTATGAGTGCTATGAAGGTAGAGTTGATGGCATGATATATAGACCCCGTAATCCTACTTTCCTCAACCACCCTTAGCAGGTCCTATCCCAGAACCTCAAATAATGCTAAGTAGAATTCGATGGTCCATCCATCCGGCCCAGGACTCTTATCTTTTTTGAACCACTTCAGCACTCCTTCCAGCTCCTCTGCCGTGACCGGGCTAATGAGAGTTTCCACGTCCTCTTCTTCTACAAAACGCGGGAAATGGTTTGCCACGTTGATGATGTCAAGAAGATTTGCCTCCCGGGGGCACTTGTATAGATTCCTGAAATGAGTGATACCCAGGTGAGCGAGCTTGTTGAAGTTATCAGCGAGATCGCCATCCGGGGTGGGGAGTTTCCAAATAGTATTAGATACCTTCCTTCACTTTGCAAAATTATGGAAAAACTTCGAGTTGTTATCCCCAGATTGTATCCATAAAGCCCGACTTCTTAACCTGATGGATTCCTCTCTCTCTTTGAGTATCTTGGATTTTTGATTTTCCAACTCAATTAGCCTGTGTTTATCCTCAGCTGAAATGAAACCCAATCCTCTGTCATCGGTGAGAGAGGTTAGGTCAGCCTCAATTTGTATGAGTTGTGCAGTTTCACGCATCTGTTTTTCCTTTGCCCATTTTATAGATATGTGTTTGATCTCTGAAAGATTCCTGCAGAAACCTTTGGCTAGGGACTCTGAGTCATTGATAGGGTGGGAGGTCCAGTAATCCACTATCATCTTGGTATATGTAGGGTCCTTTAGCCAAGTATGATTAAATTTGAAGGGTGCCTTAGGATTTTTGAAGGGACCCTGAATCTCCAGATATATAGGATTGTGATCTGATAGTCCTCCCGAGCCAACCCACTGCCTGAAGAGATGTAAGCGCTGTTGAAGATTCCCCTTCATAAGAAATCTGTCGAGTCTGCGAGCAAGGGCAGCATCCCCAACCCGTCTGTTCCTCCAGGTCGGAAGGAGGCGCTGCATAGGGATGTCCAGAAAATTTGATTGCTCAAGCAGATTGGTCATGAAATCAGTTATGGGGTCGAATTGAGCATCCGATCCCCATGACTCCCTGAACCCCAATGAGAAATTTAAGTCTCCTCCAATGATAACCCGGTCTTCATTCATCATGGGGAGCTGTAATAGATGCTGCCAGAACGTTTCTCTTTGGGTGCAGGGTGCATATACGTTGACAACTCTGAGAGTCATGCCTAGATCAGCAGAGAAAATGTCCAGTCCTAAGAACCCCGGTCCTCCCCAGGCCAAGTCCATCTTTATGGATCGAGGGTTGAATCCAATAGCCAACCCTCCAGATCGTCCCACAGCATCAATGGCTTGGAAGCACCAAGCGGGGACCAATGTCTGCATGGCTCGTGTTAACTGGTCTGCTGTGCAGAGAGTCTCTTGCAGCATAATGATGTCAATAGGGTCACATTCAATAAGCTGCTTCAAGGCTAGTTTCTTGGAGGAACTAGCTAGTCCTCTATAGTTAAAGGATAAACACTTCATGGAGGAACACCTCTCGGGGTGTGTCCTGCTCTAAGGACCCCGTCAATGGTCGATTGCCGACCAGAGATCACCTCTGCCCCAGCTCTTTTAATGGCCTTTGAAAGATGGGATTTTCATCCTCTATAATTCAAGGATGCCCCCTCAGGCATAACAATGCCCAGTCCTGAGGGGCAGTCTGAAGGCATATTTGCCGGGTTTCTTGATCAGAGAAAATATGAGTGAGGAGGTGATGACCCCAGTGGGAGCGAGGAGGAGCGAGCCGCAGGGGGGGATGTGGATATTATGGATTCAGTGTGCAAATGAGAGGGGGAGATGAGATAGAGCATTGAACCATGGATGTCTGAGTGGAGGATCCAATATTATGATTAACATCATTATCAACAGAAGTGAGTAAAGATGGGTTAAGAGAACCCGAAATCATACCCGCATCCGCTGCCGAACGTGCCCTTGTTTTTGGAGGCGAGGATCGCCGAAGTCCCGGATCGTCCATGGGGGCAGTAGCCGGAGGGGTCTGGCCCGCTGAGGGGGGGTGAGAGACGATGGGGGATGCCATTCTGGTGGATGCCGGGGTGGCCCTCGGTGGATCATCTGATTTCTTATTGAGTGGGCATTCCTTCGCAAGATGCCCCACTTTGTGGCATCGTCTGCAACAGAAGGGAACTCCTTCGTAGTCCAGCAGTTGAACCCTTATACACCTACCCCACTGTAGCGTGATTTGTTCCTCAAGTCCGTCGCGAATGTCCAGATGAACCAAAATCCGTGCGAGTGTTCGATTTCCAGATTCCATATATGTGCGATCATAGTCCGGGTAGGTCCCCAGAGCATTTCCTACCCTAATAAATACTTCTTCTACCCAGAAAGGTATTGGAAGTCCTGGTAATCGAACCCAGATTGGTCCCACACCAAGTTGTTCCCGTTCAGGATCGAAGAGAGGGTTCCAGTGCTTGAGGAGAATCGGAGCCATTTCAATATGCCAATATCGACCCAGAACAAGATCAGTTTGACATTCCTTGGAAAATTTGAGGGAGAACCAACCCCTGGGGAGGACATGAACTATTGGAAGATCAAAGAGTACACCCCCCCAGATCTCCTATACCCATTGCTTGAGTCTCTGCGCCGAGTAGGTCCTTCCCCTTACGTGCCCTAACAACACCGTGTTCGCGATGTCCATGAATTCCCCGAGAGGCCTACATTCGTCGAATTTGATGGTGATGTCCCGAGCTGTAGATCTAACACACTTTGTTTTCCTTTTACCAGTGCGGGGAGTCGAAGGATGGTCAACCAGGGGGTTTGTAATGCCCTCCCGGGATGGGGGCTCAGCAGGGCGGTTTGCAACAGCTGGAGTCTCGAAACATCCGGATTGACGGACACCAGAAGCAGAGGGGCGAGATGCAGGGGGAATGGGAGGCGGAGGGAAGGGCGCTGAAAAGAGGGGAGGGGCCAGCGGATCAAAAGAGGGCGAGGGCGGGGTATGAGAAGCCAAGAACTGTAGGGCACCCGGCGAGAGAGGGGCGACCTCGAATGGCGGAGTTTCGGAAGGGTAAGAGCTCGCAGCTGTGGGGAAGTTTAGGTAAACTTCAGGCGGGGTTGAGAGCGATAGCTGAGCAGGTTCCGGAACCGTAGAAGATGAAGGAGCGAAACGGGAGCTAGAGGCAAAACTAGGGTTTCCAAAAATAGTTTTGTCCGACAAGGGATCCTCCGAATAATCCACCACTTCTAGCTCCAAGTTAGCCATATCTGTCGTCGACCGAAAAAGACTGGTGGAGAATCCGATGGGGATGCTGCAACTGTGGGGCTCCTGTGCTGTGACCGCGGCGGTTGTAACCCTATATGTCGGTCGATACCCTAGCCGCGTCGGACTGCAGTGAATTGCGCGAGAAACCCTAATCGAAGCCTTTTCACGTGCGGTCCATCAGACCTCCACCTGATTTTTGACGCAAATATCATCCTCACAGAAGACAAAATTGGTAAGTGCTTGTCTAAAGAATCAAATCTCTTTGTTGTTGAAGTCATCTCCTTCTTTTGTTACTTGAGGGACATTTGTTTATATGGTTTTAGCTTCAAAAATATCCAATCCCCACTACAAATTTCCTTTCACTGTGACGTTGATCAACTTGTTATTTCATCCTATTTTGTGTTATAATGAATATTTCCTTCAATAGTTTGAGAATCTCTTGTCGATTCGCTATGTGGTCTTCCACTACGTGAATCTTTGTAATCCCTTTTAAGGTGATCTGATGAATGGAGGATGATATCCATAAAGTGCCATAATGGGGACATTTTTTATGACTTATTGAAGATGAGTTGTACCACCATATTGTCAAGACAACCACTTGACCCATTGTGTTTATTTATCAAATGCAAAGTAGCAAAGATAACATTATAAAAATTTAATCACAATCTCACTTTTCCCATCAGATTAAGGATGGTAAGATGAGTTATGAGCTAGTTGAGCATGCAAATAAGAAAATAATTCAATCCAAAATTTTCTAGTGAAAATTGGATCTTTGTCATTTACAATGATCTTCAAGATTCCATGTATAGCTTTGGATTGTTTCCATGAATGTTTTTACTAATGTAAATTCTTTGAAACGGTGAGAGAGATAAAATATGAGCATACATTGCCAAATGATTAGTATTACCATAATGACATTCTCTTCTTTCAATTTGGATAAACCTATAATAAAATCCATTGAAACTTCTTCCCAATGTTGACTTGGTATAGCTAATGGTTGTAGGAGACTTGGGGTATTGATGTTCTCTCCCTTATTCTATCGGTAGACCACACATTTTACCATAAACTTTTGAACATGGGCTTTAATACCTTCCCAAAAAATCCTTCTTAATGCTACGATAAGTTTTAAAGAACCATGAATGTCTCATATACAAGAAGTGTGCAATATCAAAAGGGCCTTTTATATGAATTGATAATTCTTACAAAATTATAGGTGATCTTGACACAATAGATCATTCTTTTACAAAAAATTATCTAATGCATTGGGTTCCTCCTATAGTCTTTGAATGATATTGCATCCTTTTAATATTACCTTTTTTGTGTCCTTTCTTCTCTCACCCAATCAAATTATGTAATAGAAATAGCACATAGAAAACCCTTTTTTTCTTCTTCTTTCCTTAATAGTGCATTTTTTAGCATATTTTGTTTTCTTCTTTTTTTTGTAGATAATGTCAAAATCATAACCTAACATCTTTGTAACCCATTTTTGTTTCTCATATAAATATAATCATTGCTCTAGGAAATACTTCAACCTATCATGATTTATTTTTACTTTGAATTGTCTTCCCATTATGTAATGATGTCATTTTTTAACCACTTGAAGTATGGCCAATATTTCTTTCTCATAAATTGGTTTAAGTAAGTTGTTTCCTTTAAATTGACTAATTTCAAATACAATGGGGCCTTAATTATTACATTAAAATTGCACCAATGCCATGGTAGAGGCATCACACTCTATAATAAAGGTTTGTGTGAAGTAAGATTTTCCCAAGACAAGAGTTGTACAAATAGCCTCCTTAGATTTTTTAAGGGCTTTGGTTGCTTGTTGAGTTCAAGAAAATGCTTCCTTGTAGATTCATGTTCCGGATTATCCACAGTTTCCAGTTCAGTCTGTCGACGTTTCGAACCCCAAAGGGGGTCCATCATCAGGACCATTCTGAAAGATAGAAAGAATGAATGAAGGAATGAAAGATGATGAGAGAAAGAGCAAGGACCTAGATATAAATACCCAACAAAACCCTAAAATGAGAGCCGACACCTGATTTTACATTCCTGCAATTATTATTATTTAATTTAT
>APFE030179870.1:76268-90111 GCA_000404065.3 Pinus taeda
ATAGAAGAAAAAATAGATCAACACCTTAAAAATCAACCTCTTCGAGGAGGAAACCTCCTTTACATTACACAAATGAACAATTCTTGGATGATTCAAATGACAGAACCTCCTTTCTATATATAGGAGTCTAAGGGGTCATAATATAATCAGAACCGACATAACAATAATAATGTAAGGGAACCACAATAACAATAGTGGACTTCTATGGGGCAAAACAATAACAATAAGAGGGTGACACTAATAACAATGAGGGAATACACTAGTATTATAGGGACCTAACATTATATGAGACAAGATTAGGCTTGAGGTTACTGCATCCTTGCATGAGAGGGAAAAAAGATGAATATGGTATTATTTTCTTTATGTTATATCTTTTTCTATGACATTTGATGTCCCATATAAATAAGAAAACATAGAACTATTGAGTCAGTATCGAATACGAGCACTTTGATATGTTGTAGTGATGCATCACCATATTTTTTAATCTTCAAATAGCAGTTTGGATTGAGAGATGTGACCTTCTTGGGTAAGGGTCTAGGTTGGTAAATAACATTGAGTTATCCTAACCACAAGTGGGGCTTGTTGGGATTGTCTGCCAATATTTCCAATGGGTTGAGATGACTTGACTCGGTGTGATCCTTGCATAGAAACTGGATATCCCTCGAGTAGGCTTGAGTAGGTGTGATCCTTGCATAGAAAGTGGATTTTCGTGAAGTATAGAGGATGCAGTTGTTCTACCATTGACTCTTGAGGGTCATGTTGGGAATATTAGTAGATGATTCTCGAGTTGTAGTATTGGCTCCCTGTTGGCAGTGATTCCAAGTTGTAGTATTGGCTCCTTGTTGGCAGTGATTCCAAGTTGTAGTAGTGGCTCCTCAATGGATAGAGGATAGTATCTTGAACTCCCCTACAATGATTCTTCTTTTTTATATTCAATAATGTTCCAAAGATGAGCCAAGATGAGATATGATTTGATGACGATGATGATTATATTTTAGATGACCGTAATGATTATTGGATATAGGGTGGAAGTAGTATGCTCCTCCATGATGATGATTGAGTTAATATAGAGTGGTAGTTGGATCTCCCATATGATGATTATTCTCCTTTTCCTATTAGATCAATATTGTTTATTCTATGATCAAAGGAATCTAATTGAGATAAGGTATGATGAGATGGATGTTTTGTTGATATAGTTGTAATGATGGTCATATGATTTGATCTAGAGATAAGTAGGGTTTGGAGGATTTATCTCCAATATCATTGGTTATGGATTCCTCTTCTTTTATGAAATGATATGAGATGGGCTTTATAAAGGATACAATTGTTGATCCATCTTATGATTGAGATGTGTACACTCGAGATATCATGTTGCAGTTATGATGAGATATCTTAGATTAGGTTTATGATGCAAATGGAAATTCCTCCCTAGTTGAGAGGGAGTGTTAATTTTGGCAGCTAGGAAGAATTTCCCTAGCCTACAATTAATTATGAAATATGGCTAGTGATTAAATAAAAGGGATTTGACCATGTCGACCTCAATTGATTGGAGGGAAATCATTTTTAATTTGAAAAATAAAATCTATTTTTTAATGTCAGCTTCAAGGCTTCATGTCATTTCATTCAAGGGGCGTGACCTTTCACACTCAAAATATACTATATATACCCTATAGTATCGATGTACAATCATGAATTCATATGGAAATTTGTTCTAAAATTTTTGGATGGCACAAGTCTTCTCTCGCATGGCTACGAGACACGATTCTCACTCTATGAGTGCACTCATGCATTGCTTCAAGACTCTCGTCTCTCTCATATATGGATGCAGTCTCTTTCATAAATGATTACTCTTCTACATGTAGACAGGACTAATGGTTTCACTATTGATGGTATTAGGCCATTCTCTTTCTACAGTATCACGATAATGGCTTATAGTATTTCTTTTCATATGACATATCTGTTATGAATATATCACACCCTTGATATGGTCTCATGGTAACTATAATAACAATACTCTCAACATAAGAACCTGCACTTATGGCATCTCTATAATATTTTTTGTATTATTCTTGGTAATGACCGGACTTGAATTTCAGTGATCTCTTTTGGCATGACCTCGTATATGGTTACAAGACCTCTCTCTCTTGCTACAAGATTATTCTATACTCTTGAATACACTCTTGCTCATATGCTCATAGCCTCTCTTGGTCTACACGTTCATGACCATTCTTGTATTATATTTTTATGGTTTGTTACCTATTTTCTTGCGGTATGTTATGCGACTTGCATATGTCTATAGTTTGATCCTTAGAATAGCATTATATTCTTATTGATATTTCAATAGTGCAATGGCTCGTATTCTTGCTAAACTCACATACATTAGAATGAAACATATATAACGGTGACTCTACGTATATTATTGACATAGTTACTCTTTATATAAATAGTCATATGGTTGGTCTTGATTCTATGTAGTCGATCTCGACATCTCTATGATTTCCATGATTGATTAGTCTCAACACACTATTGTTGTATGGTTGAATTTAGTTCTCTGTAGTTGGTCTTGAGTTCAGTAGTATATATGGCATCACATATGTATGGTAGCATTTTATGTATGGAATCATGGGCATCATGGCATCATTCAAATCACAAGATTCATGTATGACATTATTGGTATTACAATTTTGGTATATGTATCTTTCCAATGAGCTCAAACTTTCATATATGCATAGTGGCATCTATGTTTGATATTTTGTGGCATCTCCAAGAGATATGCGGAGACCCTATCTCCAAGAGAAACCCTAATCATTATATATGCAGACATGTGACAATGTTGGTATGGATCACTCTATTGATCTTGGCACAATATTAGTATTGGTATGATATATGTATGGCATCGTTACAGCCCAAAAGCAGTGACAGTATTTATATGTTGCAACCCTAATGTCAAGCATGGCAAGTTATTGAAAACAAAATTATGTAACAACATTGATGGTAAAACTTGTTCACAAACAAAATTGTGAACAAGACATGTATAGGCCCTTGAAAGCCTAATGATATTTGTACTTTGTATCTCAGTTGAAAAATTGATGAAAATGTAATAGAAGAAAAAGAATTGAATTCAGGGTTTCCCCCTTTGTGGGGTTTTGCCCTTGTCTTCGACCAAATACTGGTGTCTCTATTTTGTGCATGATTTTCTTGTGATATTACTTTTATTGTTCCATTGCATTATTGATGGTATTTTTATTTCCACATAGTTTCTAATGATGTAACAATGTTATAATATTGTGGGGTGAATTTAATGCATAAAAGAAGTAATGCAATTATTAATACAAATAACAATACAACCCTAAGAAAATTTAGCATGTAGTTGTTGCTTTTCTAATGGCTTTAAGACCCTATCAAAATGTTGTACATGTTCTTTCCAATATTTTCTATAGATTAATCATCAAATAATACCAACAAAAATCTTCAAAGGAAGGGTTTGAAAATAAGTTCATCAAGCTTTGAAATGTTAAAGGTGCATTGATAAGTCCAAATAGCATAACAAAAAAACTCATAATGATATTCATGTGTTCTAAAGATTGTTTTGGGAATGTCTTCTTGCTTCATTCTAAATTGATGAAATCCTTAATGGAGATCCAACTTAGTAAAGAAAAATACTCCAAGAAATTCATCTAATAATTTATCAGTGATAGGAATAGGAAACTAATCTTTGATGGTCATTTTGTTTATATGTCTATAAGTTGGACATACATCATAAACCATCATTTTTTATAACCATCACCATTGGTAAAGAGAAAACACTTTGACAAGGTTGAATGATGCTAGCCTCTAACATTTATTGAATCAAACACTCATTCTCACTCTTTTGTGAATATCAATACCTATAGAGTTTGATGTTAGGTGGTACACTCCTAAGGTGAAAATGAATAGTATGTTCATGATCTCCAATAAGTGGAAAATCTTTAGGCATCTCTTCAAATACCTTGGAATGAATGTTGATAACTTTATGGAGTTCCATTAGAGCATATGATCTAGATGTTTGAATATATGATTAGCAAAATTGTGAAATTACATTGTTGTGTCCCTTTTTGAGTAATTTTGTAATGTTTGTAGAGCTTATTACTTTAGATGGTTTCCCCTCGATATATTTAAGCTCAATTTCCTTGCTTTCTGAGGAAAATACCCTAAGAAGATCATAAAAATTAGGGGCCATTGTTCTCGATTATTATAACCATTGAACCCCTAATTCAAAATCAATACTATCCATTTGGATTGCAATTATCGGACCATCTAATAAATATCTCCCATTTTCAACTTAATATTTTGCATTTTCTTGAACAATTTATGATACAACAATCATTACTTGAAATTATGGTGTTGGAAATATAAAGAAATTGAGAAGTTTTGCTAATTTGTGATTGATGAAGTTATGAGTACTACCTGTATTAATCAACGCAGTTACCTTTTCTTTTTTTATATATCCTCCTATATTAAGGGTTTATGGGGTATTAATACCATGCAATGCATAACAAGATATTGTTGGAATAGCCTCTTCTAGTTGTAGATCTTTTGATGGTTCCCACTCTTAATATTCTTCATCTTCAAGGTATATGTAGAACAATTTCTTCTCATTGTGGTTATGCCCCTTATTATAATCAATTTCACAATTGAGACATGGTCTCATTGCTCTTCTTTCATCCATTTGTTGAGTTGTCAACTTTGTCATTTGAGTAATATTAGGAGAGGAGAATTATGTTCTCTATAGTTTTTAGTGATCAATATTCTAGTGGCCATATTTTTATTTTGAACTTTCCTTGTTGAGATAATGACATTCTCTATGGATTTAGGTTCAAAGAGACACACCTCTTGTTGGATGCTTATCTTTAAATTCCCCATAATGAGGTCTAACAAATTATCCTCTACAATGTTATTTACACTAAGAAAACTTTTAGAATTGTTGAATGTGCTCTGTAATTGGACTTTTTATCTAATATTTATTAATTAACTAAAGAATGTGTGACTCTTAAGATCCCCATAATGCATTATCAACTCCTCCATAAAAATGGACTAAGATACAATATGATCGTTTTTCCTTTCACAAAGCCACTAATATCACACACACTCATCTCATTCTAAATAAAAGGATGCAATAGTTACCTCTTTTAAGGTTGACACTTGGTGTATATCAAAGAATTGTTCCATCTGGAATATCCATGTTATAGGATCTTTTCAATTAAGCTTCCATCTATCAATCTTCAAAATGAAGTAGTTTCTTAATGTCAATTTGAGCCTGTGATGTTTCGAACCTTGAAGTGGTGAATTATCATGATTATCCAATTCAATTTATGTGCTCTTAAATTGTGATAAAATACTCCCCATATGTTATTTAGACCCAACACAATTTTTCACCTTGTTTTCATGTTTTTCTTGGATTCCATATCCCTTTAGGGTGCCATTTTGAAAGGATATTTTGTATTACTTCCATCTTCTTTTCCATTTCATCCATCTTATTTTCCATGCGTTCCTTATTTTCATTCATGTTGTTTTTTATTTCGTTTTTAAGGAATTCCTAAGAAAGTGATAAATCCAATTGTTTAAACATGCTATGATTCATTTCATCAACTTTGTTCTTTAATTGGGAGAACCTGTATTTTGAGTCTTAATTTTGTTCGTATGTCATGTTTGAGATTTTATGAGGAGTATTATTTCTTGTAGAACCCTTTTCCATGTGAGAAAATAATAATAGTACTCCTCTTTATCACAATTTTCAGTCACCTAAAGATGGATCTTCCAATCAAAAGTATTAATGACTATAATTTATGTACCTTTAAATCCTTAATTGGAGATTGTTAGGATGGTTGAGCTTTGTATTAATATATCTATGAAACTTGAGCCCTTATGAGTATGAAATTTTGGCCTATCACACCCTGATATGATTTCCATAAATTTCACAACATGAAACTTCAGTGAAGAAATGTTAGGGAAAAAATTCTGAGATGACTTGTTCAAGACTAATTTCATGATTAATCAAAAACCATAACTTCAACAAGATATATATATATATCATAAAATATATTGACAAAAAAATATGAAAATTCTCCCACATGTATTTAGTTATGTCTCTTTGGTATTCTAAAACTTTTAGAGTCTAAAACTTCACCAAAAAAAATTATAGTGAAAATTCCAACTTGACTCTTTTAAAACCAATTTCAAGATTGGTCACAAACTCGATCTTTCAAAGACCATACCTATGAAATTATAATGAACCAAAATCTAAAAATTTTACCACCCATACTATAATATTTTTCCTCGGTCTCCACAAAATTCCACTCTTTGAAACTTCTGAGTAAAAAATTATAGTGAAAATGAAAAGATGGCTCATTTGATATTGATTACAAGATCAAAATCTAACTTCCATAAGCTTCTCTCCAAAAATGTAGTCAGCTAGAACTTGAACTTCTGAGCATGTTCACTTCGATATTTCCACTTAACCTCCTAGAAATTTCTCTATGTGAAGATTCTCCAAGAAATGTTGTAGTGAAAATGCAATGATGTCTTGATTAAAGGAGAAAGCCCTAAGATCACAGGTTTAGATAATAATAAAAAATGTAAACATCCAAGTGCCATAAAAATGATAAAAAAATTCCAATATAATCCACTTCATGGGGTAAACCTAATTTTACAATGAATCCAATATAATAGATAAGATTATATGATTATAAGGCTAGGTCTCCTTGGTATATATATAGAAGTCATAATATTTAATTATAATGAAAGGGTAAAATGCAAGGTTTTAGCTTATCTACTAATATAACAATAGAAATGTAACAACTCAATATATAGGGTTTGATAAGGGGTTTTATGTGCTTAAGAGAGACACAATTCTAGGTCTCTTTCACTCACCATGCATATATTCTGGCATAAAAACTTTAGATTCCCACTTTGCAAAAGCACATATAATTTCATCCAAGCCCTTAATCAACAAGCACATGTATAATCAAAGGATTAGCTAGAGAAGCACTAACCATATTAGACAGGGTGGTTGGGGTGTCAAAATAATGATTGCATAAAAATCTATAGCCCATAAGGTGAAGATATGAAATTGCAAGAAATGTACTCTTAAAAGTAATTTAAAAATCATAACTCAATTTCATTGGAATATAGGAGCCTTAAGGCTACAGTAAGCAAGGCCTATTCGTGCTAGAGTGCCTTCCCTTTAAATTTTCATGCTAATGTTTTTGTCTTATATTGTATATGTGAAACGAAATTGCTATATTATTAGTAAATTTCATCTAGAGGGTAAAAAATTATAAGGGTGAGGGCACTTAATAACAAAGGAAAAAGGAAAACCCTAGGGAGAGCTTTGGTTCCTCAAAAATGGCAGAGTTAAGGTGGCAACGTCAGAAGAAATTGCATACACAAGTTGCTCGACAGTGTTTATGTGTAGACTAGTGGAGTTCAGAACTGAATGGAGTAGGGAGACATGTTTGCAGTTGTTTCACTCGAGGAGGGTTAAAATATGAATGTTCAGGCTTTCTCCCGGTTTGGTCGTCTTTGTTCTTTTATGTCATTAGGCTGACTGGAGTATCTATGGTTATTTCCGGTCTTCTGCTCTGGTTCCACTATGCTCTTTTCCCTTTTTTTCTTGCAGCGCTCAATTCCGGGGAATTTGGTTACCAGAGTGTGTATAGTGTGGGGTTTTCCCATTGTCTCAGGGTGTTGGCTTGCAGGTTCTCACCAGGCCTTTAACAGACAATTTTTTTTTTTCGTTTCTGTTTATTCTACTCACTGTTCTGAGTGATGGTGATTCTGCCTGACTTCGTAGACTTGGACATAGCACTGGAGGACATTCTGTCGGTGTGGGGGTTGGAACCAACAACGAAGAACCTGGCAACAACGAAGGGAGTTATGTTAGCTAAGTCGCCACTTGGAAAAATTTTATGTATGAACATGGCATGGAATTATCGCGGTGATATAAGCTTGTTGGAAGAGTCAAAAACCCCCTCCACAAAGGTGGTTTGTGGATTTCTAGACTCTAGAATTCATGAAGGTCTGAAAGGGGAAGTTTTGGCAGGTCTCTCTGACGGGTCATCAGTGAGTTTACTGGTAAGTCCCACATCCCCTCTTGCTGTCTCTATTTCTAGGGTTTTAATAGGTGGATTAGAAAAAAATTGTAAGGAGAAGTGGTTTAAAGAGGCTGGAAGGGCTTCATTCTTTCCTTAATGAGCTTTTGGGGGCTCAAAAGTTGGTCGGGGGACCGAGTCTTTACAAAACTTTGAATTGCAAAATCCCTGTTATGAAATGTGTGATTAATCTCTCGGTGTATTTTTGACTCGAGTTAGAGCCTAGGGTTGATGATTTGAGAACCTTTAATGGGTTTTTGGTGATAAAATATTCAGTAGGGTTACCATGACAGGAGTCTTATGTGAATTTTGGGTTAGGGTTCCATGATTTCACTAGCAAAGCATTGGACCGGGGTGGTTTTCTGGAGTTGGGGTCTCTGGGTCAAGGGAAGGCAGACTACCCCTAACTAGCAAAATTAGTGGTTAGTATTTAGTTCTAGAAGGCCTACAAAACACTATTTTTGCTCTGGATATCCTAGTGGGTGGTGTACAAGGCTTAGGAAACCAAGTGGATTAAGAAAATTCCTCTATCGCTCCATTGGTGAATATTTTGTCCTCTGGGAAGAAGAGAAAAAAAGGGAAGGTAATAAGGAAGAAGGAGGGGAAAATTAAACTAATTTTAGGGGTGGATATCTAGATGGATGAGGCAATGGATGTAGCAGAGAGAATTCTTGTGGGTAGGGTAAAAGGTAAACAATTTTCTATTAACTATATCAAGGAATGGATTAATAAGGAATGGGCATCAAGGCCAGAGTCTTAGACGAAGGTTATTAGCCTAGAAAGGGGGTGTTTTATGGTTTGTTTCTCAAATTATGAAGCTGTAATTGGTTATGGAACAACATTGGGGTTT
This sequence comes from Pinus taeda, assembly GCA_000404065.3. Lineage (NCBI taxonomy): Eukaryota > Viridiplantae > Streptophyta > Pinopsida > Pinales > Pinaceae > Pinus > Pinus taeda. Next base: position 85,248 of record APFE030179870.1, read on the forward strand.
CAGGAAATGCCCTATTTTCTTTAAGAGATGGCATCCCCTGTTTGATGCATAGAGAGAAAGATTGAGTGAGATTTCGGTGTGGGTGTGCCTCCCTTCACTTGCTCCTCAACTCTAGTCCCTAGATGTTTTTAAGGTTATTGGGAACACTTTGGGTACTTTTTTGGAAGCAGATATCTCATTCCAAGTAAAAAATGAAAGGAAATTGGATTGTATTCTAGTTTGAGGAAGGGTTTGGCAGATATGATGGAGATTCAAGTGGTGGGCTATACCTTGACACAAACCTTGGATTATGAAAAATCGCCATATCATTTCCACCATTGTCACAAACATGACCACTTAGTAATGGATTTCCCTTTGGGTTTTAGACGTAGGAGGAAGAACCGCATGCAACCAGTTCAGGAATTTCAGGAACTTCCTATGGGTGATGAGATGGTACAGGGTGTCCAGTCGGGGAACCAACATGCAGAGGTCATTTTACAAAATGAAAATCAATGGGTTGCAGTTTTTGTGGCTGAAGGGAGTGCTCCTGTACATGTGGTGGACGAGATGGCAATGAAGGAGGCATCTCTCCCTACGTGTACTTCCTTTTCTCTCCCTTAATCTCTTTACGTTTTGTTATCTCCCTCTGTGAATCCTTGTAATGGGCCTGGTCCCTCCAAGCCTTCAATTGGTTTTCTCTCCTCACATAGAAATGTCTATTTGGCCCTTAACAACATTATTACTTCCATTCTGACTCTAAACATTTTTGTTCCATCGATGGGGGACTCTGTTTTTACTTGTTCCATTGTAATGAACTCTATGAAACATTTTTATAATCTCAAGCCCCGAGAAAAAAGACCTCATCTAGATGATTCGGTGGGAGGCCTTGGTCTCCTACAGTACTCTCCTAGCCCCCCAAAATCCTAGGGTAGAAAATCAAACCTTTCAAAAGCCCATCTTAAAGTCAAACTTGATATAGCTAATAGAAAACAATTATCCCTAAAAGGGTCGCTTAGAGTAGCGATGACCCAATTGGTTGTTTCCAAATGATCCTTATGTCCTTCAATTGCAAAGGGATTTCCAATCCCCTGAAGAAGTTGGCATTAACACACTTGCTTTTGAATGTGAAGTGTGATGTGATTATGATCCAAGATTACCTGGGTTCAAGGGAGACTATTATAAATATTTTGGGAAAAATATTGCCTGGGTGGTCATTTGTTACCCTCGATGCAAATGGTCATTCTGGGGGTTTAGCTTTAGGCACAAAAGGCAGCAGCTTAAAAATATTAAACTCTTGGAGCTCGAACTCGATGTTGCGAGTGGAGGTTTACTCATCTGAAATATGTACACACTTAACTCTTCTTAACTTCTATGGCCCTTGTTAAGACAATATTTCTTTTTGGAATAAGTTGTTTGCAAAATCCTGCTCAATTTTCCAAACCTTGTGATTGAAGGGGACCTAAATGTCTCGCTAGGGATCTTTGAGTCATGGGGAACTAATGCACAGGTGGATCCTCTAGCGGATTCCTTCTTAAAATAATTACGGATGGGGCAGCTTATTGATGTTGATCTTATCAAAGAAACCCCCACCTGGAGAAATAGGATGGTGGGTAAGGCCAGGGTTGCTAAGCGATTAGACTGCTTTCTGATAAAAGATGATTTGGTTGTTTTTATTCCTTATTTTTGCCAATGGGTTGGAACTGGGGGTGACTCAGATGTATATGGAATTAAAAGTGGCCAGTAGGAAGCATGGCTCACCTTTTATAATCAATTCTTCGTGCTTAAAAGATTTATATTTTACTAAATTAGTTCGTGAGATTTGGATTATTTAGAATGGCTCCTCGGATTTATCCCTTACATAGTCCTTTATGGGGAAACTTAAAAAATTGAAGCAGGCTTCGATCTCTTGGGCAAATTAAAAATCTATTAGGGATGAGGTTGCTCTAAAATCTATTGAATTTGAACTAGAGGTTCTTGAAAGATTGGAGGGAGATGGGTACGAGATGGAGGAAAAAAGAGAAAGATAAAATCTATGGAAGGTGAAAGGCACAATATATTGAAAGAAAATGAAGAAAAATGGAAGTTGAAAAGGAAATCCATGTGGCTTACGGCAGGAGATGAAAACTCATTTTTTTCCAGAACTATGCCAAGGGAAGGAAAAACTCTAATTCAATCTAGGAATTGAAAAATGAAGAAGGGGAGTCAGCTTCCTCTTTCAATGAGTTATCAGCTATGGGGTTCAGTCATTCTAAAAAGTTGTTTAAAGCTCCCCCTGAAGCCACTATTGCTGAAGTCATCCAGGTTGCACAAGTTTTCCCTAGGTTTGTGGATGAAGTTGATAATGAGAACCTGATGGGCCTGGTCACAAAGGGTGAAGTGGAGGGGGTCCTTCACACTATGTAGAAAGAGAGTAGCCGGGGTCCTGATGACTAGACAGTGGAATTGTTACAATACTTCTTTGATATCATTGGGGACAAACTAGCTAGATTGATGGAGGAATCCATGCACAGGGGTTTTTTCCATGATCCTGTAAACTCTACTTTTCTGGATCTAATCCCAAAGTCTGATGACCCCCAATATTTCAATGACGTCAAACCCATCTCTTTATGCAATTGTACCTACAAAATTATTGCTAAAACCATTGCTCATCGGCTAAGACCTATTCTTTCAAAAAATATTTCCATGGAACAGTTTGGCTTCCTTGAAGGTAGGCATATTCATGAAGCCATTGGTGTGGCGCAGGAATCCTTGCACAGTATCAAAAGAGATATTAAAAAAGGAATGATTGTTAAGATCAATCTCTCAAAGGCATATGATAGGATTAATTAGATGAATTTATGTCTTCTGATAACTCACCTGGGTTTCAACATTGGTTTTAAAAATTGGGTTATTGGATGTATTACCAATGTGATCTTTGTTGTTCTTATAAATGGGGCAGCTTCTCCTTTTTATCATAGTCAAAGAGGCCATCTACAAGGATTCCCCTTATCTCCTCTTATGTTCCTTTTATCTACGGAGGGTTTGATCTGGTTGATTCACCTTACCATTAGAACGAGAGAATATAAAGGCATTGAAATCGCCATAAACCTTTTCATCACACATCTCCTCTTTGTGGATGAAAATCTACTTTTTGTGATGGATATGAGGGGGGGGGGGCTTTCTAAAGCTCCAGGTCAATTATGGAGTTATTTCTAAAAGCTAAAGGAATAAGTATTAATGCATAAAATCCTCTATTACTCACAATGGACTTTCTAAGGCTGAGCTAACTAGAACGACATCTTTTTTTCCCTTTGTTGTTATGCCTTCATTGGAAAGCCTTAAATATCTAGGGTTCCTCTTGAAGTCAGAATCCTATGAAAAGTTGGACTGGAAATGGTTAGTTACAAAAATTGAAAAAAGAGTCAAGCACTGGAGTTTCGACTAGCTTTATCGAGTTGGGATCTTGGTCCTCATTAAATCAGTTTTACAGACCATTCTAGTTTACAGGATTACTCTTTCATGGGTTCCAAAAGGTATCCTTTCACAAATTTGGAAGATCTGTGGTCAATTTCTCTAGGTAGGATCACAAGTGGAGGATGTTCTTACTTGGGTTGCCTAGGAAAAAATTCCATGCCCTAAAGAAAAAGGGGGGTGGGGCATAAAGGACCTTCTTTGTTTTTATCACTCACTGGCAGCAAAATCGGGTTGGAGTCTTCTAATGAAGAACAACTTATGGACATCAATGATAAAAAGAAAATACATTGACCCTACTAATTTGATGGCTTGGTTAAGAGCTCCAAAGAAGTCTCATAGATATCCTTCTGTAATTTGGAATGCCACAATAGACTCTTTTGATATTATTATTGATGGGTTATCATGGTTGGTTGGCAATGGTATTAATGTTCATGTGGTAATCGATCCTTGGGTTGGTTGTAATGAGGCTTTCATTCTTCCTAGGGGCCTAATTGAGTCAATTGTCATTAAGGGGATTTTTTAATTCAGCCATATATCTCATGAAGAGTCTAATACTTTTTGGAAGCAGGGTTGGAAGTCTATGGAGGAATTAGAACTTGAGCCTTAGTGGATGGGGTTTTGCAGGGATTCTGTAAAGGAACTTCAGAGAACAAATGTTCGACTAAAGGATAGGGTTGATGGTCTTCATTGGATAACTCTCCCAGTGGTCTATATGCTCCAAAATATGGCTACATTTATCAAATTGGAAGAAGATTGGGGTATGCTCGGCACTGGTGGTCTAATTCTTTGTGTAAGCTCAGTTGTCCTCCTAAATCTAGACTCTTGTTCTGGTGCATTCTCATAAACAAATTCCCAACTTGGCATAACCTACAAAAAAGGAACAAATATGGCCCTGGTTAGTGTGCCCTGTGTAAATCCTCTAAAGAAAGCTCTCATCATCTCTTTTTGTCCCGCTCTTTTACCTCTAAAACTTGGGAACATTTCTTAAAGGCAGTTGGTATCAACTCAAATTGGTCTGGAAACTCTATGGAGACTGCTTGGCAAAATTAGTGAGCGCATCCTTTTGATCCTCATTATCAAATTATTCCTCTGATTATTTTCCAGGGCATTTGGGTGGTTCAGAACAAAATAATTTTCAGGGATCAGCCAACAAAACCATATGTTATAGCTATCCAATGTGCATCCATTTATGAGTTGATCCCTCACAAAATTCCTGCTACTCCCCCTCAGAATATTTAGGTTGAAACCATCAGACCTAATATACCATGGGCTTATTTTCATGGGGCTTCTTATGCCCACAATTGTTGTGGGGCGGGGATCGTCATACACTTGAATGAACAAAAAATTATTAGTGCTTTTGTGGGTATTGGGTCTGGTTCGAATAACTTTGTTGAACTGTTTACCTTGAAGAATTATTTTATGTTGGTTAAGG
>APFE030179870.1:92669-122669 GCA_000404065.3 Pinus taeda
TCATCCTTCTGCTCGCAGTAGGTTTCCCACCAGTCCTTGACGTGGGGGGCTGCTTTAAGAAGAGCGAAAACAATCTTTCCCCGACTTGAAAACTCATGAACAGAGAAATACCCATCTAGCAGATTTAACCATTTATCTACGGCATCTGCGTCTATTTTACCCTCGAAGATGGGGATTTCAAATTAACTTGTACCTTAAAGGGCGTGGCGTTTCCAGAGTCGCTGCTGGAAGCCGATGCGTCACCTCTAGGTAGCCGCTGAAGAATCTGCACAAAGTTGTCCATCATCGGTCGTTCGTTGCTCTCCGATGGGCTTCTTCGAGCCAAGATTTTTGGGATAGGAATCCTTGCCTGCCCCTCAGTCTTTCTTGCTCATATCCGCCATGGGAGGCCGTCGGGATTTTCGAGGCTGGTCTTGCAAGGGTTCGACCAGTTCAAGGCCCTAACTCCTTATATCCTGACCTCGTCGGGGACATGCAAAGAAAAAAACCGAGAAAAAGCAGACCGCTCTGATACCACTGATCCAGATTTAAACAAGAACGCAATAGATTACAGAGATAACCATAAATACAGAGATGCGATAACCATAAATAAAGAGATGCAGCGGAAATAACACTTCATTTCATTAATGGAAAATACCGAAATATGCTTACAACCAGAATTGGAAATAAACCAGCTAGGACGATGGCAGCTTATCTCTGAGAAGAGATGTGCGGCTACATGTCTCTGAACTGTTCCGAACTTGTGTTACAATGAGGCTCAAAGGCCTATTTATTATTGAGAAACAATGGAAAACCCTTCACATTCCAAAACGACCCTTAGAAGATGAAACGCCAAATTGTGGGCCCCGTTTTGGGTAAATTGGTACATCAATTTCCCGGGGTCGTAACTTTGGCATACGATCTCCGTTTGACGCGTATGATAGCGCGTTAGAAAGATCTATCCGAGAACTACCACTTTGGGAAGGGCAACATCGGTCCATGGACCCATGTTGCTCCCAGATTTCCCAAAAAACAACGTCGTTTAGGACCTCAAAACGGCTCCGGAAGTTCAGGACCCAAAAAAAACTGCTAAAAATAGTAAATTGTGCTACAATTACGGAAACTGAAAAACTGAAAGAGACAATTGTGGGGGTCCAAATGGGATAGGTGGGTGGCCACCAACATCCACCTGGATCAATCATAGAACCCTCAAGAACTAAAAAATATTGCTCCAAGACATCTAAAATTCAATTCTCCCATGGCTACTCCAAAAACGTAGCATGCTACTGAAAAACAGGGCATAAAGGTGTTTTTTCGCTACTTTTTTACTTTTTGACCTGCCAGAATGTGCTGAAGTGGAATTATGGTTAGATAATTTTGGTGTGGAGGTCAAAAGGAATCCATAAATGTAAACCAGTTTTCAAATGGAGGCCCCCAACAAAAACGTCGCATGGGGCATGCTACCTTTTTGGACAAAATACTGTGTAAAATTTTCTGGGTTTTCTGCGAAATAGGCCTCAAAGATGGAGAAATATCTCTCTAACCATGAACATATTTGCAAAACTCGATGAAATTTTTGTATATATCGAGGTTTTGATGATAAACCTCTCTCAGGTTTTGGAAATTCATTTTCATTTGCATGGAATCCGTTCCACAAAATTATGACTAAAACAGGAAATTAACATGGAACATTTTGATTTTCTGAAATATGCCTCCCAGAAAGTTGCATATATGCCAATCTATGATTCCTGTGTAAAAATTAAAGGATTTTTTTGTTCCTTGTTCTATGATTTACAAAAACCTCTTTCACATTTGTCAGATGCATCTTCCTTACTTCAAAAAACTGATTTTGAAGTAATATTGTCCCTATCTGTGGCAAATGACCTCAAAACCCTAAAAATTATGCCATTCATGTCTATTGATATGATGAATTCTATCCCTGATATTGTGGCTTTTCCTCTTTTCAAGTTGATGGAAAAGAGGCTTGTCAACTTGGCATGGTATCCCACTTGTTGAATTTCCTCACAAAACGCTAGGCATCCCACTCCTTCACATGACCTTTTGATGAATGGTGAAGCATTGATCTCATGGGTGTGAGTTGACTCAAATATAGACACCTAACCTCATTTATTATATGCCTTCTTCTCACTTTGCACGACTTGAATTTGCACAACAAAACCCTAGATGGATGAAAGGGAAAAAAAACAGAGTTTTACTTGGGAAAAAAGGGGATTAGAGTTAGTGTCTTGAGGTGAGGGGATAGAGGGGTTAGGGAGGAGATATCTTAGCAGGAAAAATTTTGGAGGTAGGGAGGTGTGTTGGAAAGCTTAGGGAAGTGAAAAATAAAATAAGGAGGGAAGGGATGAGTGGTAGGAATTAAAACATAGTCCTAACCCTAATTTCTGCCAAAAACATAGCGTATAGACTAGGGTTAGCTCTAAGACTTAGGGGAATGAGGGAGGAAGGATAAGGAAAGCTAGGAGAAGTGTGTTTGGGTGTGGGGAAGATAAAATGTGTAGGGATCTAGGTTTTGATGGAGCGCGTATACTATTGCCAATCCTTCGTGCTCAGTTTCAAATTTGGACAGTTGCCAACTCGCGAACGCGATCGAGTGATCCACGCCTTCTGCGCCTTCTTGCATAAGTACAGCTCCTAGCGCAATACACGACACATCAACATGTACATGAAATTCTACGTCCCATTTTGGGAAGACCAGGATGGGAGCAGATGCCATTTTCTCCTTGAGAACATCCAAACTTTTCCTACAATCATCATTCCAACAATATGTGGCGTCCCTTTTCAATAGTTTTTCCATTGGTGATGTTATTTGTGCATAGCTCTTGATAAATTTATGATAGTAACCAGTGTGCCCCAAAGTAGCACGTAGTTGTTTGACACTTCGCGGTGCTTCCAAATTGAAATAACAACAATCTTCGCAAGGTCCACCATCAGGCCTTGTTTGCAGACCACATGGCCGAGTAGGTTTCCAAAGGGGACGAGAAAGGTGCATTTCTTAAGATTCAGCGCAATCTAGTGTCGTCAGCAAGTATCCAGCATCAAACGTAAGCTCGCTATATGGTGTTTAACTAACCCAAATATAGTTCAATCGTCCAGATAGACCTCAAAGAACTTATGGATGTATTCCTTGAACGCGGCCACCATTATGCGCGAAAATATCGCTGGCGCGTTCTTCAGTCATAAGGGCATAATGGTGTATTAAAAACAGCCCCATTCGGTTGCGAAGGTTGTCTTGCTCGTATATTCTGGTGCAATCTTGATCTGATGGTACCCTGAAAAGCCATATGTGAATGAGTAAGATTCCTGACCACCAACATTCTCCAATACTTCATCTGTAAACGGTGTTGGGAATGGATCGTGAACACAGGCATCGTTAAGCTTCCTAAGGTCCATGCATAGTCTAATTTCGTCCTTTTGTTTTTTCTCCTATACTACCATAGGACTCACCTAGTCGGATTCTTCCATAGGTTCAATAATTCTGGCTGCGAGGATTTTGTCTAATTCATTCCGGCTGCGAGGATTTTGTCTAATTCATCGTAGACCTTTTCTTTATACTTTGGATTAAACTAGTAAGGTCACTGCTTAACTGGCTTCGCGTCCGATTTCAAAGTGATCTTCATCATCCCTAAGTCGCCAATGATCCCCTTTAAGTCCGTGATTTTGGTCGGGAACAAATCTTGATATTCGCGGAGTAACTCGGCGACCTTATTTACGTAGCATCGTCCCAATAGTCCCCAAGTGTCGCGTACTTCAGCTCCGCGTCTGTGCCAATGTTTACCTGCTTTGTTTTTAGCAGCGCAGTGATGTCGGGATCCTCAATTGATGGTTCTCGAACTTCGCGACAACCTTCAGTTTCTCAAATATTAATATTTCGGGGTTCATCATCATCCTCCTTTACTTGCACATTATAATATTCTAGGGCACTGCTTAACTGGGTTGCCCATGCTAGTTGACGTACTTGCAGTGGTTCCTGTGGTATTTTGAAGATGGCGGCTTTTACTGCTTGCAGCGCATCGTCAACAGTATCTGACCATCGGTCTTCAAATGTGAATGTTAACAAAAATCCCTCACGCAAGACATCCCATTCGCCCGTACCATGTCAAATTTTCGTCTCAGTATACCAATTCATGGGTATGATATCCAGGGTATGGTAGAATAAAGGTACCCATTCAGGCTATGGTTCTTCCCCAAGGCCTTGGCCCATTTCGCGAGGTGCGTGTGTGGGTCATCTCATCCATCATATTTATCTTCTATTTGTAGTTGTGGTTTCCCAAATTGCAAGCACATAATCCTTCTACATCCGCGCTAGTTCTCAAAATTTCCTTGATGTGTTCCCCACCAGAGCGCAGGTGTTGCGTGCAGTGCCCACTTCAACACATCGAACCGCTATTGTTCCGGTACTGCACTTTCAAACTTGCTCAAGAATTCATCCATCGCTGTCAATCCATCATATGTTCACAGATCTTGGACCTGGGTTGTTACGCAACGCAGTGATCTAATCATCATGTTGCAATTCGGCATTGTCACTTCGTTCAATCGATTATGCCAGCGTTCGTCTTCTTCATCTGAATCCGCGGTGCAGGAACTTGCATGCTCCCATGAGATCCTTCCATCTGCAGTCGGATTCACCCAATCCTGATCTCACGCAGTTATTTTGTAAATACTATCCAACTCATTGTCGCTTCCATCATCGCACACATGTTCAGTGTAGCGCGCCCCTTCGGCCAGGTCTAGCAGAACTACTATGCGTAGGGACTTTTTCTCGAATACCATCTTTCACTTCTTCAAGTTGATGAATCCATTCATCTCAATGGCCCAGTCTATTCCTAGCGACGTGGGATAAGGATTGTTTTCATCGACAATCTCTATTAATTCAAAGTCCGTTTGTGTGCTCACACCTTCGATATCGACTATTACCCCTTGCAACCTCCCGGTGGGCAAAATCTTCTATTGGTTCACCATTCGTAATTGAATAGGGGACCACTGCAACGCGAGCCTACCCATGCATTCCCATGTTTGCTTCAGTAACACATTCGCGTCCGATCCCAAATCTAGGATGACCTGATCCATTTCATACTCACCAATATGCGTAGTCAACCTCATCTCCCTTCTAGTCTGCAATGTATGCTTTCCTAGTTTCCAAACTACGCGCAGTTCCCCTGACCCTGCGCACCTAGTGATCAACTCCTATAGTCCCTTAACTGCCTTATTCTCGTGCAGCAGTTTCATGCATGTCTCCAAAAAGGTAGTAAGCATAGAGAGATCCATCTCTGGCTCTGGTTGATCCTTACTACCTGAAGTGGGGGCCTCCGGGAAGCTCTTCTTAGCTTCCATGAACATCTCCTTTGCACGTTCTAAGTCAAACTCAGGTTCCTTTGTAGGAGCCTTGCGAACCCATGTATCTTCCTCGGGCTGCTTCCCCTTATCCTCCTCGGTGGTCGCACCACTTCTGAGCACCATGTTCACATTTGGGTCTTCTTCGCACGGTTTAGACCTCATCATTTGGATATTCTGAGTTAAAGGAGGTTGGAGCACCTCTTTCTCACGCATATTTGTGATCGACGTAGGACAATCTACTACTTCATGATCAAACTGAGCACAATATGAATAGGATATTCTCGTCGGGTTGGTACAATCGCGGGCATAGTGCCCTGGTCCTCCGCAATTGTAACAAATTAACTGTTTGCGGCCCCTTCCTGGTCCCATTCCTCCTCGTCCTTGACCTTTCCCCTGAAATCCAGCGCGTGCAATCCCCACTGCTGGGTCGAGGACTCGCATTTCTATCTACATCCAATAGGCTGGGGTACGATCCATCATTAACTCATAGCTGCGACAAGTACACTCGCTGTGGCCCACTAACATGCAGAAATTACAAAACAACTGCTGGGGAGTCTGTGTATACTTCTGCAACAAATGGCAATTATTCGTCGTGTGTTTTCCTCCTATCTGACAGATCACACACCATAACGTGGGTGTCAACTTGGCCCTACCTATGCCTCCGGTCTCAACGGCATTGGCCCCCCTCCTGCCAAGTAGTTCGCGAATACTGGACAGTGGTCTTTTTCATGGCCCTGTCCTTTGCATTTTACACACCATACTTCCTTGCGTACCTCTAGCCGCAGTGCCCTATCCTACTTCAAGCTTTGCATTTCCAGGCAGAGATTCTATAGTTGTGAGTTGATTTGTTGAACTCCCAGCCCCGGATCTTGTATCGGTGTCTCATGCAACCTCATCGCCATTTCCAACGCTTCAACCGGGTAGAAAGTTTTTGTTGTGATAATGCCATCCTCAGGTGCGGTGTTAGAGATGCCACAAACCATGTGCGATGTTGTGCATCTATGAGCATCATATTAGCTTCGTATATCATACTCTTTAGTCACTGATCCAAATCCCAGGGGGTCTCGCCTGGAAGCATCACGATCTCTTTAAACCTGATGATTAACTGTGTCTCTGATTTCGACCAGCTAAATTATCTGTTCAGAGCAATCTGGATCTCAGCTATCCCTGCATTTGGGTGGTCATTAGAGTGCTTGATATACCATCTCAATGTGAAATCCTGCTGCGCACTCACTAATGTAACCTTCTTAACGTTATCGTGGTGACCCCTTGCGCCTCCCACACTGCTCTTACCACGAACCAGAACTAGTTCGAATCCTCATTCCCTACTCCTCTAAATACGGGTAGCTTGAACACGTTCACCATGCTGAACTGCGGGGTTGGTGGAGGTGGAGTGGGTGGAGATGGAGGTGAAGCGGGTGGTGGCGTGGGTGGAGGTGGTAACTGTGGAATGCGTTGTCTTATCAAACTAACTGCATTTCTCGGAGAGACCCGAGTGAGCTCCTCCTCGTTCTCTCGCGAAGGTGAAATTAAGGGACTATTTCCTAATTCCCCGCTACCTTTGTAGATCTTTTCGCTCCGCGTCATTCCAAACATTAATGTATTCACATAACCCGCTTTTCACATAACAACATCTTAATCCAGGGATTCAGAGATTTAATGTACTTACCTCGCTGTCCCTTGAGAAAACGTCGTTCTACTTGGTTGTAGCTCACGGTTGTGTCTACTGCAAACTCAGTGATAAATCCTCCTATTATCTGGTCGATCCAATGGTCCACAGCTCGCACGATCTTATCTTCTCATGCCTCTAGTCTACACACTAATTCCGGAGTCCACACTATCAGTTGGTCGAGTTTACACCTTCCCTGGCTGTTAGGTAACCTCGTGATCCACTCATACAGTTCAGAAGGAAAGGATGTGAAGAAGACCTCATGGGTTTCTGTATACACATAGTGATCCAGCCACCTTTTCTCAGATACCTGCGAAATTTTGTTTTCCTGTGTTACGAACTCATGAATCTTCTTGTCCAACCACTCTTCAAATTCCTTCTTTGTTGGGTTCCAGTGGCAGGACATCAAACATCCCTTAGGCAAATCCCGGTCCTGGCAACGGAACAATTTGTTGGCTACGTAGGGCCTGACCCAGGTTCAGCAGTGAGTTTAGCCAAGCAAATCCCAGTACTACTGGCCCTTTCGGCAACAGTCCCCAAAGCGCGGACTGAGGTCTCACCCGAAGTAGTATGGGAGGGTGTTGGAACTAGGTTTCCGCACCCTAGGGATGTCTGGATGAGGGTTCTAGAGGTTCGCGATCCCAACCTAAGCACTGTGCTACCCTGCGCAACTTTCTAACCTGTGCGCACCTTCGTGAATATAGTATTCTTCCGATCTGATCTTTATTGTGCTATTATATTAGTGTTTAACTTAGTTTGTGTGGGCCCTATGTTCTTATTAACTCATTCAACTTTCAGATAAGCGCACATATTCGAAAACAATATAAATGCATAAAGATAACCAGAACATAGAAATATAGATCTATAAACAGACGCACAGTATTCTGAATCAAACTTATCTTTATTAACACTCAAGTTCAGTTACAGACCTAACTCCGCCTTACGCACTCAGCTGCAGGGGTCCATGCACACAACTGTGGACTCTACTAGGCCTCTGTGCACTCAGTTGTGGAGCCTCTACCTACCACTACAACCCACTACACTTCAGGTTCACTTCTATATTCTAACCATGCCTTCGCATCTGTCTATTACTAGTCAAAACTCTAAAAAATTGTCTTTACACTTAGAGCCTCGCTCTATTTATACAATCCCATGGTCTACGGACCATGGGTAGGCTGACACTCTTTACATTAAATTACATTATTTTAGGGAGGACAACCCTAGACTCTTGCACTCCACACCCATATTTTGCGGGGTATTTACATTACATTGACCATAACCCAGGCTTTAAGCCCTAGAAACATGCTATGGGGGGATTTGTTGCCCAACAACCATTGATGACAATGAGAGTCAAGATGCCCAAACACATCTTGCTAAGTACGAATAATTTTGTTGTTGTCGAGTACCTAAAAGATCTGATGAACAAGGGACATTGATGTATTCCCATTGTTCGTCGACATGAGAAATTTCCATTAAGGGATGCAAGCTTCAAGGTGTTTTTGCAAGGAATTTAGACTCAAAGGACTATGGACTCAATAATTTGCATTAAAGCAGAGTTTAATTGCGAAATGAAAAGGATAGGAAAATGAAAATGAAAATGGAAGATGACAATGGAAAATAATAATGACAATGGGCAATAAGCATGAAAGTAAGCTTCTTGCTTTTATTTGTGGAGTAGACGGAAAGTGTATGTGAATGAAGGAAAATGAACAATTGACTCTTGCTAGGAAAAATAATTGTGGCTTGCTTTAAATTGTTTCGTTGGATTTATAATTCAAAAGGGAGGAAGAGTAATGGTTTTGATGAATATGGACATGGACTTGTTCTTATGTTTCTCATGAGATTGGTCTTTTGAAGACCAATTATTGTCACAATTTAATCTCATTTTTTATCATTCAATCATCCTAAACCTGCCAAAAAAAAATTAACACAAAGAACAGAAGTGTGTTAAAAAAGATATAACTAATTTTCTAATTCTTACGCAAAAATTGAATGTCAAATGAAACGAATTAAGGAAAATCAAAAGTGTTATATTCGATCCAATTCATGATATCGATAACAATCCATTTTTAAGAAATAACCATGAAAAATAAATCAACTCCCTGTTGTCGGATGACTTCATGCATTCTGCTCAGTGAAACAATTGGCATCACAAAGATTTGTTGTGCCCTGCAAGTTAAAACTTCATAGAAAAATACACAGCAACAATATTAATGCGAAATGTTCAAAAATCTTCTAAATAACTTTCCAATTGTTCTGCAAGCCATTATTGAATCATCATCTGTGCTGCAAAAATAGCATGTTGAACAACAAATTTAACTTTCTTTAACTTGTCTCCACTTGCACCTTTTAGAAAAATCTCGTAACTATGTGGCACCATAACTATCTGATCTGAATGAGAGTTGATCAAAAGGCATCTGAGGCAGCATGGATCAAATGCCATGCAGAAATGTAGAGATCATATGTGCATTTGTTGGCTGGAAATCTGGTTAGATAATTTATCCCGCAAGAACCTTCCATGGGATATATCAAAGCTTCCATAGTACTTGATACGAGAGATTTGGTTCCTCTCACATACCGTCCCCTTCAAAATACAACGTCGAGATAATGAAACCAGGATACTTGGATGATCAAAATAGGCAGGTGTTATTGCTGCTTTAGAGAATCCCTGTTCTTTCTTATGTTCAAATGTGTATTGAGGCTATAATGAAATAGAATCGGCCTTCTTATCAGTTATTCCTTGATTCTTTAACTACACGAGGTATCAGATAGTGAATATTTGATCCGGAATTAAACATGAATGCAATAAAGTACAGAAATAACCATCAATACAAACATGCAGCAGAAATAATGCTTCATTTCATTAATGTAAAATACTAAAATATGCTTACAAACAAAAATGGAACTAAACCAGCTAGGGTGATGGTAGCTTATCTCTGAGAAGAGATGTGGTAGATACATGCCTCTGAATTGTGTTAAAATGAGGCTCGAAGGCCTATTTATTGTTGAGAAACAATGAAGAACCCTAAACATCCAAAAACCTAACCCTATAAGATGAAATGCCAAATTGTGGGCCTCGTTTGGGTAAATTGGTACGTCAACTTCCCGGGGCCGTAACTTTGGCATACAATCTTTGTTTGATGCACACAATATCTCATTAGAAAGATCTATCCGAGAAATACAACTTTGGGTAGAGAAACATCAATCAATGTTCCCATGTTGCTTCCATATTTCCCAAAAAACATCATTTAGGGCCTCAAAACGGCTCTAGAAGTTCAGGACCCAAAAAACTGCTAAAAAAAGTAACTTGTGCTACAAATAAGGAAATTGAAAAACTGAAAGAGACAGTTGTGGGGGTCCAAGTGGGATAGGTGGGTGGCCACCAACATCCACCTAGATCATTCCCCCCCTAGGAAGCAATGGTCCCCATTGCGTTGAGTTCCTCCATCTCCTGAACTTGGTCCCTAGTGAGTTGTTCTGCAATCTCAGATGTGTCCAGTAATGGTGGGAAACATTGTCGAGGGCGGTACACATTGAATACTTGGTGCAGGCGAAGGAATGAGGGAATTTTGTGCTCCAAAGCATTGTTTTCCATAGCCTTGGTAATGGTGTAAGGACCATGTTGGAGTGGTCTGAGCTTCTGATGGGTTCTGGTAAGTCATTCTTTCGGCCGATGCAACTAGACTTTGTTGCGCACCTGAAACTTGTGTGGCACCCCTTTGGGTGAGGAGAAGTTGTTCATGTCTACTTTCATGACCATATCCATCTGTTGTTACTGCTGTGTGGAGTAACACTTCGCAGGGGTCATGGATGTGGTGATGATCTTCCCCTTACTTTGGGAGCGAACCAGACAGAAAATGAATTTCCTAGTCTTGGAGATGAGCTTGATGCCTTTCTTAGTAGTGATCAAAGAGGTGGCGGTAGGAGGAGCTACCTTCAGTATCCTGTATAATGAATTACCCAAAGTAATAATAACAATGCGAGGCCTTGACTCATACACAGCATGTTGCCTACATAAGCATGGTTGGCCTAATAGTACATCACGAACATCCAGAGGTGCAACATCACACAATACGTCGTCTATGAAGGGCTTGATGTTGTAGGGAAGGCAACATCGCTGGCAGACTCGGAGATCTCATCCTTGGTGAAGCCACCCGATATTGTACGGCTGCAAGTGTGGTGTAGTTGGTAGGCCCAACCGCTTCATGACCTTTGCTGAAATGAGGTTCTTTTGGCTGCCACCATTGACAATGAATTGCAGCGGCAAACCCTTCACCCACATCTGTGAGTGGAAAAGACACTCTCCCTCTTCTGGATCTTCGGGCTCATTCTTTTGGATCTTGGCAGTAGCAACAGTGGCGTTGGGCTCTGCATCAATGATCTACTTCCCTTTGTTGTTCCCCTTGTCAGGTTCTAACTCAGGGTGAGAACATGCATCTGATTCGGAAGCCTTCAACTCGGCCACCAGCCTCTGCTTGGTCCGGCATTCACTTGTGTTATGAGTGGGGCTCTTATGGAACTCACACCACTTTCCTATGTCTTTCTTCAACTTCATGGTGTTTTTCTTTTCTTGTGGCTTCGATGGGTTGTCTTGGGTCACCCCGCATTGGCTTTGTCCTTTCGTCTTCAGATTTGCAGATCCAAAGTATCGCTTCTTTTGTTTCAACTTCTGCTCAATTTTGACAGTGTATCGGTACGTCATGCTGAGCGAGGAGATGTTCAAGAACTCCATCTCTTCTTGGATGTACCTATGTAGGCAGCCGCGGTATTTGAGTACCAAATGTAGCTTAGAATCCTTGATACCCAACTGTGTGCGAAGGGTATGAAAAATGTTTGTGAACTCCGACACATCTTGGTCCCTTCCATGCCGCAACGTGGTCCACTTTATGTATCTGTCCTCGTAGCTTTTGATAGGGTATTATTTCTCCTTGATGGCATTCTACAATGAATTCCATGTGGTGCGGCTGAAAATAGTGAGCTTACTTTCATCCTTCTGCTTGCAGTAGGTTTCCCACCAATCCTCGATGTGGGGGGCTGCTCTGAGAAGAGCAAAAATAATCTTTTCCCGACTAGAAAAATGTTAGGCCCCTATACTACTAGTGTAACCCCTTATTGTTATTAGTACAACCCCTTTATTATAATGATGTACCCATGTAGTGCCCATATTGTTACTATTGTGCCCCATAAAAGCCCATTATTGTTATTATTGTGCCCTTACATTATTATTGTTATGTCGGCTCTGATTATGTTATGAGCCCTTAGACTCCTATATATAGAAAGGAGGTCTTTGTATCATCGAAGAATTGTTCATTTATGTAATGTAAAGGAGGTTGCCCCCTCGAAGAGGCTGAAGTCTAAGGCGTGGATCTCTCTTTTCTATCTTTTTGTGAGCTGGTTTCATAACAATACTCAATTGTTGCAATCTATTTAGTAATCACAAAGTACTATAACACTTAGACCATATTTAATATTGAGGAATTACTTAGCCACTTACTAATGCTCATTATGTTCCATAGTCATTGGCTACGTATTATAATCATTATATCTTTATTGAATAATGCACGACCAATTTCAATCACCTATTTATTGACTAATAATAAACTTAATAATATTGATTAAGAGTGGAATGTAGGAGGACTAGTAACGCCCATGCATTTATACTATTGTGAGAGTATTAAGACTGAGTTTGTAGCAAATCTAAATGCTCAAATGGAGGAGTCGAAAGAGGATTTGTTAGAGGAGTTTTTGGGGAGAATGACACAATGGTCTAGTCAAAATTCAAGAAGATTATTAAAAATAATATAATGTTGAAGGTTAGCATTACCCTTCAAGCGCGTTCTCTCTCATCCATGAAAACAAAAAAAACAAAAAAATCTCTCTCTCTCTCTCTCTCTCTCTCTCTCTCTCTCTCTACTTATCATTTTGTTGTGCATGTTGATTGATGTAATCAAGTGCATTGTCTTTAAGCGTCATCATTTTAAAAATGGTTCATTTAGCTGGATTAGGCCTCTATTTTTTTGGGAAAAACAAATAAAATAAATAAATACTTAAAATCAAAGGTTAATCTGTAAATGAGAGACTTATATCGCACTCATTTCAGCAACATGAATCATCTACGGAATTTACTTTGAACCTTTTTTCGTCATGTTATATAAACAACTCTTGCATTGTGAATGACTACAAGGCATTTATCCTTAATGTTACCTACAAACAAGCAACAAACTATATTACAATATTAGTTAGGACTCTCAGTTCAAGTTTTTCTATAAGATGTCAACCATTGTATTTTCATTATTGATCTCCAAGGTTTATGTTCTTGTTTAGGTTCTTGGTATAATCTCCATTGCAAATGTTAATTGAATGACACCCACTTAAACTCTGTTAGTGCAAAAATATTACATGTAATTTAATTCATTTGCTTAAACATGAGACATGTGTGTGTGTGTGAGCGCGTGTATGCATGTGTGTGTGTGTGTTGTTGAAGAACTTATCATTAATGTCAAAGGTTGTCCAAGAAAAGAAGAAGTTGATACCCTTTCATTGAATCTTTATTTACTCCATTTACTTGGCTCTAACGGAAGCATATAATAGATGGTTGGAAAGTTTATTCCAAGACCTTTCCAGTAGTATATGGCAATCCCTCTAAATCTTCATGGTTGAGGAGATATGAATTTTTGAAGTTTATTAATTGTGTTTCCTTTGACAAGTCGGCCCCAGCCAGTGACAAGTTGGACCCCGAAGAGACATTTTAGCTAAGAAAAGAAGGGTTTCTAGTGTTCACAACTTATGAAACAGAAGTGAGGAGAGGCCATATTGGGGAGGCTATCTATGGAAGAGATTTTGGCACATTTTCAAAGGGTTTTGACATAGTTTTCAAGTTCTTTTTTGGTGCATTATTAAAAGGGTTCTGGCACACTTTTTGAAGGTTTCTAGTTATAGTTGGAAGGATGTTACAAGCCTGCACCTTAGAAAATAGGTACTAATGTATATTTTTCTCTTGTGTGGTGTATGTGAGAGGGAAAATATCCCTAGTACATGAGTCCTTATTTCTATTTACTAAAGCAAGGTTGACAAGGTGGAGAAAGGCAAGGGAGTTGTAGCTTCCTTCAGGTTTAAGAATGGTAAATTAGGGGGTCGGTGCCTCTGATGGGTCCTATCAATAGGTATATTTTGAGGCCCATTGTGTTATCATCTAGCCCTTAAACTCTATTTTTCTCACATTAACTTACATTTTTATCCAAAATGTGCTTAGTAGGGAGACTAAAGGGTGCATGTCCTATTTCATGGCCTAATATGGTTAATATGCAGGAAAAAGAAGCATTTTTGGAGAAAATTACTATGCAAGGGCTTGTTGGAGGCATCTAGAGAGAATATAGGAGGCTTGTCCACTACATTAACTCTCCAACTCAACTTGGGTTCCAAGATTCCTCACAAATGGCTCAAAGTTCATTGGTAGTCGAGGAACTCAAGTGCATGTGGAGATATAAGGGAACCAAATCCACCAATTTCGAGAATTTGGAGGGAAGCAGTCCTCCTCTCAAGGGATTTTCCCCTCAGTCACTTTTTGTATGAATAAATAGGCCTAAGGGCTCATTAGGATTCAAACTCTTGGAGATATGAAGAGTTATTGAAGATTGAATGCTTGATATTATTATCTCCATTTTGAGATTATGTATTTGCACACTATCTTTTTCTAATGAAAGGTATTTTGTTGATCTACATCTGAGTTAGCTTAAGAGGGTTGGAACTCTTAGGTTAGGGCCCAAACTAGAGGCTTTAGCCCCTCTTATGTATTTTTACCTTTTCCTTATTGTTCAAGATGTTGTGTTTCTTTCCTTGTTTAAGTAGGAAATAGATTGCAAAAATTGTAGTTGCAAGTTTAGTCACCACCTCTCTTGTGGCAAGTGTGGTTGAAGAGTCTACAACAAGCCAAAAATATGTGTTTATGATTCCTTGGAAATTGTTAGGCTTTGGGTTGAAATTATTTTGCATGCTTGGTTTCTGCACCTTAGAAGTTAATGTCATCATTTAGAAAATAGATTAAATGCATGTAGTAGCATAGAATAAATATTGAAGAAATAAAATTCAACTCATCCTTTCCACTTTGATTAATTTCACTGCGATATTAATTAGTAGAGGTATATCCTTGATTGCTAGTCTACAGGAGATGCTAGTGACTTGTATGTGTTGGCACACTTATTCACATCCACTGATACATTTCCTTCCTCCTCTTGGACACCTCACACTACTCTCAAGCTCTTCCACCGATATCATCTTTTCAAGGCCAGTGAAGGACATCGTGGGCATGAAGTTTTGTGAAATATAGGCCTATGAGGGGTGCTAAGCTTGGAAAAAAAGGCCTCACACATACTTCATCCACCCTCACCCACCTCCCTCCACCTTCAAAACACCTTCCTTGGCCTCAGAAATCTCTCGTACCCACTCCTATAGAAAAACAGGACACTCCTATAAAAAAACAAAGTTTCCTGTAGCACCATGTAGCAGTCTTGTAGCACTAGCCAAACACAACCATATTTTCCCTAGGATCTTGATTTTTGTATCTTGAGATTGAATGATGACCTCCAGGATTTGAATCCATGATTAGGGAGACCCAAGGACCACTCTAGACCCGTCCTTCCTCCACTGCAAGCACAAAACAATAAATAGAGTTAGGAAGCAAATTTTCACATTTGAAACTTTTCAATGCAAGTGAATTAGACATAGTTTCTTAATTTCCTAGTTGTGTGTTGTAGATTAAATTTCTTCTTTCCAAGCAACTTGCAATTAGATTAATGATTTTCATTCTGCAAGTAGAATATTGATTTAATTTGTTTGCAAATGGAGTAGCATGGTTTATTTCTGCTATTAGTGTAGTCATTCCCTTTCCTGCAATTTCAATTAGTCATTTACATTAAATGAATGGTACTTTCATTTCTTCAATTAAGCTAATGCTCATTTCCTTGCAATTAGGGTATGTTTTGTTGTATTTCCACGGAAATTATCTGTGTAGTTAGTTGAAGGAGTGGAATTTTCTTACCTTGATCTGATCCAATGATTGAGGGTGACATGGGTAGAAATTGACCTATTGTGCATATAGCACTGTCACCTCTAAGTTTGTATGAAGCTCGGGTTCATAATTTAAGTTGAGAGTATTAGTAGTTGCAACATCCTTAATGCAATACCAGGGTTCATCAGGAGGATAATAGGGCTCATCAGCCTCCTTCCAGTAGGTGTTGGTAAAATAGGGGGTTGTTGCCTCCTTCAAGTTTGTACTTGTAAACATTGAAATTGTTTAAGATAAGTTTTGTGCATAAATTAATGTGTTGTTGATAAGTATTATTTGCATGTTCTCTTTGAAGTTTTAAGCAATTGTAAAAAAATTCCAATATTGATTCAACCCCCCTCTATATATTGGTAATATTTCCAACAATTGGTACAAGAGCAGGTTACCTTTGGAATAATCTAATCACTGAAAGGAAGATCGTGAAGGCTATAGTAAGCAAATCCTATTCATGCTAGAGTGCCTTCCCTCTCAACTTTTCATGCTAATGTTTTGTCTTATATTGTAGATGTGAAATGAAATTGCTATATTATTAGTTAATTTCATCTAGATGGGAAAAAATTATAACGGTGAGGGCCTCTAATAACAAAGGAAAAAGGAAAACCCTAGGGAGAGATTTGGTTCCTCAAAAATAGTAGACTCAAGGTGGCACCGGAAGAACTTGCGGACACAAGTTGCTTAACAGTGTTTATGTGCATACTCGTGGAGATCGGAACTGAATGTAGCAGGGGGACGTGTTTGCAATTGTTTCACTCGAGGAGGGTTAAAATATGAATGTTCAGGCTTTCTCCCGGTTTGATCGTTTTTGTTTTTTTAGGTCATTAGGCTGACCGGAGTATCTGTGGTTATTTCTAGTATTCTGCTCCAGTTCCACTGTGCTCTTTTCCCTTTTTTTCTTGGGGCGCTCAATTTCGGGGAAGTTGATTACGAGGGTGTGTATAGTGAGGGGTTTTCCCGTTGTCTCAAGGTTTTGGCTTGCGGGTTCTCACCGGGCCTTTAACGGACACAACATTATTTTTTCATTTTCTTTTATTCTACTCATTGTTCTAAGTGATGGTGATTCTGCCTGAATTCGTAGACTTGGACCTGGCACTAGAGGAAATTTTGTTAGTGTGGGGGTTGGAACCGACAGCAAAGAACCTAGCGATAGTGAAGGGGGTTATGTTAGCTAAGTCACCACTTGGAAAAAGTTTATGTACGAAGATGGCATGGAATTATGGTGGTGGTATAGGCTTATTGGAAGAGTCAAAAACCCACTCCACAAAGGTGGTTTGCGGGTTTCTAGACTCTGGAATTCATGAAGGTCTGAAAGGGGCAATTTTGGCAGGTCTCTCTAATGGGTCATCGGTGGGTTTATGGTAAGTCCCACATCCCCTCTTGTTGTATCTATTTTTGGGGTTTTAACAGGTGGATTAGAAGACATTGTAAGGAGAAGTGGTTTCAAGAGAGAGCAAGGGATTCATTCTTGCTTTAATGCGCTTCTGGGGGTTGGGAAGTTGGTTGGGGGACCAGATCTTTACAAAACTTTGAATTGAAAAATCCCTGTTACAAAATGTGTGATTAATCTCTCGGGGTATTTTCGGCTCGAGTCAGAGCCTAGGGTTAATGATTTGAAAACCTTTAATGGGTTTTTGGAGATAAAATATTTGGTACGGTTACCATTACAGGAATATTATGTGAATGTTGGGTTAGGTTTCCATGATTTCACTAGAAAAGCATTGGACCAGGGTGGTTTTTTGGAGTTGGGGTCTTTGGGTTGAGGGAGCATGGACTACCCCTCACTAGCAGAATTAGTGGTTAGTATTTAGTTCTAAAAGGCCTGCAAAACACTCTTTTTGCTCTGGATATCCTAGTGGGTGGTGTACAGGGCTTAGGAAACCAAGTGGATGAAGAAAATGCCTCTGTCGCTCCATTGGTGAATATTTTGTCCTCTGGGAAGAAGAGAACAAAAGGGAAGGTAATAAGGAAGGAGGGGAAAACTAAACTAATTTTAGGGGTGGATATCCAAATGGATGAGGCAATGGATGCAGCTGAGAGAATTCTTGTAGGTAGGGTAAAAGGTAAACAATTTTCTATTAACTATATCAAGGAATGGATTAATAAGGAATGGGCATCGGGGCCGGAGTCTTAGATGGAGGTTATCAGCCTAGAAAGGGGATGTTTTATGCTCTGTTTCTCAAATTTTGAAGCAGCTAATTGGTTTATGGAATGGCATTGGGGTTTTAGGAAATGCCCTATTTTCTTCAAGAGATGGCATACCCTGTTTGATGCGCAGAGAGAAATATTTGGTGAGATTTTGGTGTGGGTGTGCCTCCCTTCACTTGCTCATCAACTCTAGTCCCTGGATGTTTTTAAGGTTATTGGGAACACTTTGGGTACTTTTTTGGAAGCAGATATGTCCTTCCAAGTAACAAATGAAGGAAAGTGGATCATATTCTAGTAATTTGGACCTGAGGAAGGGTTTGGCGGATATGATGGAGATTCAAGTGGTGGGCTATACCTTGACACAGAACCTGGATTATGAAAAATTACCATATCATTTCCACCATTGTCACAAACATGACCACTTAGCAACAGATTTCTCTTTGGGGTTCAAGCGCGGGAGGAAGAATCGGGTGGAACCAGTTCAGGAATTTCAGGAACTTCCTATGGATGATGAGATGGTACAGGGTGTCCAGCTGGGGGACCAATAGGCAAATGTCATTTTACAAAATGAAAATAATGAAAATCAGTGGGTTGCAGTTTCTGTGGCTGAAGGGAGTGCTCCTGTACACGTGGTGGATGAGATGACAGTGGAGGAGGCATCTCTCCCTAAGGGTACTTCCTTTTCTCTCCCTTACTCTCTTTTGGTTTTGGTCTCGCCCTATGTGAATCCTTGTAATGGACCTGGTCCCTTCAAGCCTTCAATTGGTTTTCTCTCCTCACATAGAAATATCTATTTGGCCCTTAACATCATTATTACATCCATTCCAACTCTAAACCTTTTTGGTCCATCGATGGGGGACTATGTTTTTACTTGTTCCATTGTATTGAACTCTATTAAACATTTTTACAATCTTAGGCCCCAAGAAAAATGACCTCATCTAGATGATTTGGTGGGAGGCCTTGGTCTCCTACAATACTCTCCTAGCCCCCCAAAATCCCAGGGTCGAAAATCAAACCTTTCAAAATCCCATCTTAAAGTCAAACTTGATATAGCTGATGGAAAACAATTAACCCTAAAAGGGTCACTTACAGTAGCGATGACCCAATTGGTGGTTTCCAAATGACCATGTTGTCCTTCAATTGCAAAGGGATTGCCAATCCCCATAAGTTGGCATCAAAACACTTGTTTTTTAATGTGAAGTGTGATGTGATTATGATCCAAGATACCCTGGGTTCAAGAGAGATTGTTATAAATATTTTGGGAAAAATATTGCATGGGTGGTCATTTGTGTCCCAGGATGCAAATGGTCATTCTAGGGGTTTAGCTTTAGGCACAAAATACAATAACTTAAAAATATTAAACTCCTCGAGCTCGGACTCAATGTTGTGAGTGCAGGTTTACTCATCTGAAATATGTACACACTTAACTCTTCTTAACTTATATGGCCCTTGTTAAGATAGCATTTCCTTTTGGAATAAGTTGTTTGCAAAATCCCTGCTCAACTATCCAAACCTTGTGATTGGAGGGGACCTAAATGTCTCACTAGGGATCTTTGAGTCATGGGGACCTAATGCACAGGTGGATCCTCTCGCGGATTTCTTCTTAAAATAATTATGCATGGGGCAGCTTATTGATGTTGATCTTATCAAAGAAACCCCCACCTAGAGAAATAAGAGGGTGGGTAAGGCCAGGGTTGCTAAGTGATTAGACTTCTTTCTGATAAAACATGATTTGGTTGTTAGTATTCCTTATTTTCGACAATGGTTTGGCACTGGGGGTGACTCATACCACTTCCATATTTATATGTAATTAAAAGGGGCCAGTAAGTAGTGTGGCTCACCTTTTAAAATCAATTCTTCATGCTTAAAAGATTTATATTTCACTAAATTAGTTTCCAGAGAGAGATTATTTAGAATGGCTCCTCGGCTTTATCCCTTGCATAGTCCTTTATGGGGAAACTTAAAAAATTGAAGCAAGCTTTGATATTTTGTGCAAATTAAAAATATATTAGGGATGAGGTTGCTCTAAAATCTATTGAATCTAAACTGGAGGTTCTTGAAAGCTTGGAGGGAGATGGGTATGAGATGGACGAAAAAAAGAGAAAGATAAAATCTGTGGAGGGTGAAAGGCACAAGACACTAAAAGAAAATGAAGAAAAATGGAAGTTGAAAAGCAGAGCCATTTGGCTTAAGGCAGGAGATGAAAACTCAATTTTTTTCAAGAACTATGCCAAGGGAAGGAAAAAATCGAATTCAATCTAGGAATTGAAAAATGAAGAAGGGGATTCGGCTTCCTCTTTTAATGAGTTATCATCTATGGGGGTCAGTCATTTTAAGAACTTGTTTAAAGCTCCCCCTAAAGCCACTATTGTTGAATTCATCCAGGTTGCGCAAGTTTTCCCTAGGTTTTTGGATGAAGTTGATAATGAGACCCTGATGGGTCTGGTCACAAAGGGTGAAGTGGAGGGGGTCCTTCAAACTATGCAGAAAGAGAGTAGTCGGGTCCTGATGGTTGGACGGTAGAATCATTCCAACACTTTTTTGATATCATTGGGGACAAACTAGCTGGATTGGTGGAGGAATCCAGGCACAGGGGTTTTGTCCATGATCCTGTAAACTCTAATTTTTTGGATCTGATCCCAAAGTCTGATGACCCCCAATATTTCAATGACTTCAAACCCATCTCTTTATGCAATTGTACCTACAAAATTATTGCTAAAACCGTTGCTTGTCGGCTAAAACCTATTCTTTCAAAAAATAGTTCCATGGAATAGTTTGGCTTCCTTGAAGGTAGGCATACTCATGAAGCCATTGGTATGGCCCAGGAATCCTTGCACAATATCAAAATAAATATTAAAAAAGGAATGATTGTTAAGATCGATATCTCAAAGGCATATGATAAGATTAGTTGGATGTATTTATGTCTTCTAATGACTCACCTCGGTTTCAACATTGGTTTTAAAAATTGGGTTTAATGGGATGTATTACGAATGTGATCTTTGTTGTTCTTATAAATGGGGTGGCTTCTCCTTTTTATCATAGTCAGAGAGGCCATTGACGGGGATTCCCCTTATCTCCTCTTTTGTTCCTTTTATCTACGGAGGGTTTGAGCCGATTGATTCACCTTGCCATTAGAAGGGGAGAATATAAAAGCATTGAAATCACCATAAACCTTTTCATCACACATCTCCTCTTTGTGGATGACATCTTACTTTTTTGTGATGGATACAAGGGGGACCTTTCTAAGCTCTTGTGAATTATGGAGTTATTTCTAAAAGCTACAGGAATAATTATTAATGCACAAAAATCCTCTATTACTCACAACGGACTTTCTAAGGTTGAGCTAACTAGAACAACATATTTTTTTCCCTTTTTTGTTATGCCTTTGTTGGAAAGCCTTAAATATCTAGGGTTCCTCTTGAAGCCAGACTCATATAACAAATTGGACTAGAAATGGTTAGTTACAAAAATTGAAAAAAGAGTCAAGCACTGGAGTTTCGAGTGGCTTTATCAGGTTGGGTGCTTGGTCCACATTAAATTGGTTTTACAGACCATTCTAGTTTACAGGATTGCTCTTTCGTGGGTTCCAAAAGGTATCCTTTCACAAATCTGGAAGATCTGTGGTTGGTTTCTCAGGTAGGATCAAAAGTGGAGGATGTTCTTCCTTGGGTGACCTAGTAAAAAATTGCATGCCCTAAAGAGAAAGGGATTGGGGCATAAAGGACCTTCCTTGTTTTTCTCGTTCACTGGAAGCAAAATTGGGTTGGAGTCTTCTAATGAAGAACAACTTATGGAAATCAATGATAAAAATAAAATACATTGACCCTATTAATCTGATGGCTTGGTTGAGAACTCCAAAGAAGTCTCATAGAAATTATTTGGTAATTTGAAATGCCACGATAGACTCTTTTGATATTATTGTTGATGTGTTATCATGGTTGGTTGGCAATTGTAGTAATGTTCGTGTAGTAATCAATCCTTGGGTTGGTTGTAATGATGCTTTCATTCTTACTATGGGCCTAGTTGATCTAGAATTTATTCAGGACAAAGAATGAAAGGTATTACAGACTCATGTGCATGGATGTGCCTATGTTACTTATGCAACGGATCGATAAGATTGCTAGAATACATAGACACTGAGGCATTCAGAGAAAACATAACAGTCAAACATGTAAACAAAACAAGTTTAATAAGGAGTTCACCCAATGCTCCTGGGCTACGTCTCCTAGTCCAGCCTTTCAATGGTAGCCTCTCTATTATGTTTTCAAGCAGAGTTTTTACAACAGTGAGCTTGATTTGAGACTCACTAAATAGAACAAAGTCAGTAGGAATGGAGTGCACAGACTCTCCTTACTAAAACTCAACCTCTAAGGGTCACAGAAATATGATAGGCCTGTGCCGAGGAGTTTGCTTGAACCTCTCAAGACTTCAATGGAGTACACAGACTCTATGACTCTCTCTGGCTCTACCTAGCTCGATGTTGCCTTCAGGTCAGCTCAACTTCTACTCTCTATTCTCTGCTATTAACTTTCTGCGTCTCTTCATTGTTTACCTCTATGTGTCGTTTGTCTATTCATGGCTTTAAAGCCAATCTGTTCTTCGACTGCTCATTTCCGCTTCCCAACCTTCTGGCTGCCTTTCCTCTATCCATTCGAATTCCTTTGCTCTGCGTCATCATCATTGGGTAACGCATTGCAGGGAGGTGGCCACTTGTTTGCTAACGAACTGGGTGTCAGATTCCCTGAATCATATTTGAATGGTCGTTAAATCTATTTGATTCAATATCGCCTGCAAACACGAATCATTTGCCAACTCATCATCCACGTCAGGCTTCAAATACCCTGACATCTTGCTTTTTGGCCTGTCAAATCTAATCAGTCATCGGGACGTATCTCCGCCATCGATCTGCACCCCCAAGATCCTACGGTCGTCCTTCATATCAAGCGGACAAGTCACACGATGTTTACCCGTCTAATGTAGGCAATTTTCTCTCTCATTTGCCGGATGCGTGTCATTCGATGTGTGGCATTGGGCGGGACTCAGTCAAAACTTCTTATCGCCTCGAAGCCTTCTGATATCCTGCCGGTTTGGGAAATCCCATGCTACAAAACCGAAACAATTACTTTTCTGAATTTTATAGCGATTTTGGGTCTGGGCGCTGCGGGTCTTTCCTTCACTGAGGGGGGCACCCTGCGATACGTGATTAGTGCTTAGCGCTAATCGCGTATCAAAATCCACCTCTGTTTCCCGAATTAGCCTCCGGTTTTGCCAGTTTTGTGTCATTGTGCTTTACCATGGGCCAACGGTCTGCGCGCTCGACCGAGGGTCCTCATTGCTCTGCTCTGGCCACAACTGCAATTGTTACGAGGATTCCTTTTGATAGCTTTGATTTTCCTAAGACTTGAATCTTTTAACATAATTTGAAACAGTCATGAAAACTTAGAGGGTTTTTAGGATCCAATTCGGATCATGGCCTTCCCACTGAAAAAGCTTTTGGACCACCAAAAGTTGGTTTTCTTTCAAGCATCAATCAAATGAGGGTATTGCTTCCTCAATTGCTCAATTTCTATCCATTTTTCACTACTTGGCTTTGAACCTTTGAGTCTGATCCTGAGGTACTCAACATTCCCTCTGTGTGTAGTTCTTACCTTCCTGTCCGAAACTGTATCTTCCTAGAACTCATTAAGATATTCAGGTAACAGATCATCAATAGAAGGCAATTGACTCTGCTCTTCGGGATCTTCAATTAATGAAGGTTCAAATAGTCTCAAGTTGTCTACATTAACAATTGAGTATATGTGCATGTAAGCTGGTAGATCAAGGCAAAAAGCATTCTCACCAATTTTCTCAAGTATCTTGAAAGGTCCATACCTTATTAGCTTCAGATTCTTTCCTTCACCTTACATTCTGTCTTTGTTGATATACAGCCAAAATTTATCACCAACTTAGAAACTATGCTCCATCCGATGCTTGTCATGCCTTGCCTTGTACTTGGCTTGGCTCTTTTCCAGTTGTTCCTGTACTGCCTGGTGAATCTCTTGGATTTGTTCAATGAACTTGGTTGCCTTGTCCACATCACTATGTCCATCAACTACTATATCTTTACCAAAGACAAAATCCAAGGGAGACCTTGGTGTGAAACCAAAACAGGTCTCAAAAGGAGATCTCTGTGTAGAAGAATGTTTAGCTCAGTTGTAAGCATGTTGCACATAGCATAAATGTTCATCCCAAAGTTTGGGATGTTTGCTGCAATAGCCTCTGAGCAACTAGATCACTGTCCTGTTGACCACTTCCGTTTGGCCATCCGTTTGCGGGTGAAAAGTTGTGCTCTTCTTCAGCCTGGTGTCCATCAATTCCCATAAACTTGACCAAAATTTCCCAACAAATTGGGTAGCTCGATCAGATATTATGGAAGTGGGTAATCCAAAATGAACCCATACATGTTGAAAGAACAACTTTGCAGTTTGTTCAGCCGTAATCTGTTTGTTACAAGGTATTAAAAGGCACATTTTTTTGAAGCTATCCACAACAACATATAAATAGTCATGACCTTTCCTAGATTTAGGCAGTCCTTCCAACAAAGTCCATGGAAACACTTTCCCAAGGATGAGAAGGAACTGGTAGTGGAGTCTACAGTTCTAGTTTTCTATTGTTGGGCTTGCTTTTAGCACACATGGTACACCCTCTTACATATCTAGAAACTGTCTCATTCATTTTCGGCCAATAACAAAATCTTTGCAGTTGTGCAGTTGTTTTACTTACAACAAAGTGACCTGATATTACAGAAGTGTGTGCTTCTCGAATTATCTTTACTCTTTCAATTTGTGGAATAGCTTCCCACAATGATACAAGAGTTGGTCCTGAATATGATAATCCAACTCTTCTACTCGTTTGCCTTGACTGAAAGTTGCATATACATCCTTAAAATCTATATCTTGAGCATATTGTTCAATGTAGCTCTCATGCAATATTGAATTATGCTCAAGTATAGTAGATGCATTTATAACTGGTCTAGATAACATATCTGCAACTTTATTGTGTATGCCCTTTTTACGATGACTAAATGAAACTATTGTAGAAAACCCATCCATCTATAGTGTCTCGATTGTTGCAACTTAGTTTGGGAGTGTAGATATTGAAGTGGTTGATGATAAGTATGTATAACTGTCTCTTTGCCCATTAAGTAATGTTTCCACTTTTTCACACTCTGTACTAATGCATACAATTCTTTATCATATGTCGGATAGTTAACTACTGCATAATTAAATGTCTCAGAATGATAACATATGGGTTTACCGTGCTAGATCAACACTTCTCCCACAGCATAGTCACTGGCATCTGTTTCAATCTAAAATGGTCTTTGAAGATCAGGTAGTGCTATCACTGGTGTTGTACTAATCTTTTCTTTCAAGGTGTCGAAGGATTTCTGATGTTTGCCTCCCCACTGAAACACCTTTTTCAATCTTGTTAAAGCATGTAAGGGAGTTGCAATTAAGGAAAAGTTAGAAATAAAATTTCTCCAATATTGTGATGCTCCTAAGAAGCTTCTAACTTCTGTATGAGATTTGGGTTTAGGCCAGTTTACAATGATTGCAACCTTAGAGGGATCTATCTTCAACTCACCACCCCCTACTATATGTCCCAAATAATTCAAAGATGTTTTGCCAAATTCACATTTTGAGAGTTTAGCATAAAGTTTTTCTCTTTTCAAAACATCTAGTGTCTGCTTAACATGCTTTAAATGTTCTTCCCATGTTTTGCTAAATATAAGAAGGGCATCTAGATATACAATAACAAATCATCAAGAAAAGGTTTGATTACATCATTCCTTACTCTCATGAAAGTAGCAGGAGCATTAGTTAAGCCAAAAGGCATAACCAACCACTCATACAATCCCTGCTTTGTTTTGAAAGCAGTCTTCCATGCATCTTGCTCTGCAACTCTAACCTGATGATAGCCACTATGCAATTCTAACTTGGAAAAATAAATAGCTTCTTTCAACTGATCTAATAGATCATCTATGCGAGGAAGGGGATAACGATTTTTGATCATTATCTTATTTAGTGGTCGGCAATCCATGCACATTCTCCACGAGCCATCTTTCTTTTTCACCAAAACAATTGTGGACCCACACGGTGATGTGCTAGGTCTGATGAACACCTTCTCGAGCAGCTCCTATACCTACTTCTTGATTTCTGCATTCTCTAAAGTGGACAACGTGTACATTCCGATGTTAGGCAATGGAGCATCTTGCTGCAAATTAATATCATGCACTATTTCCTTTTTGGGTGGTAGACCTTTAGGTTCTTGAAACAAAACATCATATTTTGAAACAACTTTTTCTAAATCAGCTTGTTGTTTAGCATCACAGCCCTCAAATACATTGGTTTTATCAGGTTTCTTTTCCTTTACAACCATCAATAAAAATTGTTTGCATGAATTTACAATTCGTTTCATCTACCCTGAGTTTATGAGAGTATAATTATTCTTGAGCTTATGAGATCTTATAATATATTCGATTCCATCCTTAACGAGTAGATAATTGTTCTCATCTCTATAGAAAATAGCCTTTCTATCATACAAGTAAGGACTTCCTAAAACAATTCCACATATATCCAAAGGAACTATATCTAACTCAACCTCATCTACAAATGTTGACCCAAAAGAAAACTTTAAGTTTACATTGTCTAGTCACTTGTAGCTTTGCTTTATCACATAGCCAACCTAATGGATATGGTTTCTTGTGAGGTTTGGTTAGTAATCCCAACTTCTTTACAATTTCTTCAGAAATTAAATTTACGTGTGAGCCACTATCAAACAAAGTATCAATCTTTTGATGATTGGAAATAACTCGAATATGAAAAAGCTCACGTCTTTTTCTCTCATTTTCTTCATTATGAATAGATTGTGCAGAATTACTAGTAGATGCTTTAGAATTTTTACCTTTTATACCTGTGGCTACGATTATTGCTTCATCTCATGTGTCTAACCCCAAATCCTTTTAAATAGCTGCAGTAGTCTTCTTCTTCTTACCCTCGAACTTCTTAGGTTTTAGCGCCGGATGTAGAATCCAGTAGTGTTCATCATCATGCCCATCCTTCTTACAGTGAGTGCATGAGGACTTGCTCTTTTGTACAGTGCTTTTCTTCCTCTCTTTCCATTTATGTTTTATTTTCTCCTTATTTTTGCTTGCAGTGGGTTGGGATGATCCCCCAACTTCTAGGTTCTCATTCTTACCTCTAGCTTCTAGAGGCGTAGCATGAATGGATACCTCATCTATGCTAGTGGGATTAAACAAGAGGATAGTGTGCCTCATGTAGCTATGTAGACCACCTATATACTTCAACAGAGTGTCAAGTGAGTCTAAATAAATTCCTAGAATCAAAGCTCTTTTCCTAAATTCTTGGGTGCAACCTTGTACACTTTTCCCTTTTAGTTGTCGAAGAGTTTGCCAGCTCACCATGGCTTGCTGCATGTAGGCTAGTGGATAGAATTGTTTTTTAATTGCAGAAACAAATTCACTCCAAACGGAAAGAATCTTACCATGTTTCTTCATGTCAGCTTGTGTCCTACCTTCCCACCATACCAACGCATAGGCTGGCCAGCTGAATCTTACTCTTGTCTAAGTCAATGCTCTGCATTCTATAATAAACATCAATCTGTCCGATCCAATTATTCAACTTCCCTGCATTCAACTCTCCATCATATATTGGTAAATCAAATTTAATATCTAATTTAATCAAATATGTCTTCTTTTTATTTTCAGGGCTAATAGGAGGCGTGAAAAAAATTTCTTCTTTTCCTTTGCCTTTAGAGTGGTCATGGAGGAGAGATTCGTCTACTCCTTTGTCTTGTTTGGAGCTTGATGAATGTTCATCTCTATGTTTCTTAAAGTCCCTATACAATTCCTCCACCATGTACCTCAGGGTCATAAAACTATCCATGAACTGGGGGTCTGATTCCAAGGGATTTTCTTCTGACATTTTCATTTTAGAATAGACTCTTGCAATTTCCAGGTTAGTTTCAGCCAATTCTCCTTTTCCTAATTTAAGCTTTGATCTAGTTAGCATTTAACAACAAAATCCAGCACAAGCTTGTCTAAACTTAGTTACCCTACTACTCTGATACCACTTGATCTAGAATTTATCCAGAACAAAGAATGAAAGGTATTACAGACTCATCTGCATGGATGTGCCTATGTTACTTATGCAATGGATCGATAAGATTGCTAGAATACATAGACACTGAGGCAATCAGAGAAAACATAACAATCAAACATGTAAATAAAACAAGTTTAATAAGGATTTCACCCAATGCTCCTGGGCTACATGTCTTGGTCCAGCCTTTCAGTGGTGGCCTCTCTATTATGTTTTCAAGCAGAGTTTTTACAATAGTGAGCTCGATTCAAGACTCACTAAACAAAACGAAGTCAGTAGAAATGGAGTGCACAGACTCTCCTTACTAAAACTCGACCTTTGAGGGTCACAGTAGTATGACAGGCATGTGCCAAGGAGTTTGCTTGAACCTCTCAAGCCTTCAATGGAGTACACAGACTCTCTGTGGCTCTGTCTGGGTCGATGTTGCCTTCAAGTCAGCTCGGCTTCTACTCTTTGTTCTCTGCTATTAGCTTTCTGTGTCTCTTCATTGTCTGCCTCTGTGTGTTTTTTGTCTGTTCATGACTTCAAAGCCAATCTATTCTTTGACTACTTGTTTTTGCTTCCCGACAGTTTGGTTGCCTTTCCTCTGTCCATTCAAATTCCTCTACTCTACGTCATCATCACTGGGTAACGCCTCGCAGGGAGGTGGCCACCTGTTTGCTAACGAACTGGGTGTCAGATTCCCTAAATCATATTCGAATGGCCGTTAAATTTGTTTGCTTCAAGATCGCCCGCGAACACGAGTTGTTTTCCAACTCATTATCCACGTCAGACTTTAAATCCCCTGTCATCTTTCTTTTTGACTTGTCAAATCCGGTTAGTTATCGGGTTGTATCTCCATCGTCGATCTGGACCCCCAGATCCTAAGTTCGTCCTTCATATCAGGTGGAAAAGTCGCATGACGTTTACCCGTCCGATGCGGGTGGTTTTCTCTCTCATCCGTCGGACACGTGTCACTCGATGTGTGGCATCGGGCGGGACTCAGTGAAAACTACTTACCACCTCGAAGCCTTCCGATATCCTGCTGGTTTGGGGAATCCCGTGCTACGGAACCGAAACAGTTACTTTTCTAAATTTTATAGTGATTTTAGGTCTGAGCGCTTTGGAGCTTTCCTTCACTGAGGGGGACGCCCTGCGATATGCGATTAGCGCTTAGCGCTAATCCCGTATCAGAATATGCCTCTGTTTCCTAAATTCGCTTCCATTTTTGCCAGTTTTGTGCCATTACGCTTTACCATGGGCCAACAGTCTACGCACTCAACTGAGGGTCCTCGTTGCTCCACTCTAGCCACAATTACAACTGTTACGAGGATTCCTTATGATAGCTTTGATTTTCCTAAGACTTTAATCTTTTAGCATAATTTGAAACAGTCATGAAAACTTGGAGGGTTTTTAGGATCCAATTCGGATCACTAGTTGAGTCAATTGTTGTTAAGGGGATTTTTTATCTCAGTCATATATCTCATGAAGAGTCTACTACTTTTTGGAATCGGGGTTGGAAGTCTGCAAAGGAATTAGAACTTGAGCCTCAGTGGATGGGGTTTTGGAGGGATTCTGTAAAGGAACTTCAGAGAACAAATGTTCGACTAAAGGATAGGGTTGATGATCTTCATTGGATAAACTCTCTGAATGGT